>JBBPMT010000003.1:0-86240 GCA_038090455.1 Garcileccinum viscosum
GAACCATGCCTGAGTTTAAAATAGTTTACATGCATCTTTGTTTTTAATTACAACCATCATGAGAACCATCTTTCCTACTCAAAAACAAACTATCTTCCCTTTCTTGTCTTTCTCTTGTTCACTGCTACTACATAGCTTGGTCCGTGCAGCGCACCCCTTCCTATAAATACCCATAGCACGATAGTATATGTTCTTTAGCTAGTTCTATGCAATTCAGCGTCGATTACTTGCTGCCTCGAGCTCTTGGTGTGCGCACTCAAGATAGAGAGACCCCTTCTTCGACCAAGCAAAGCTTGACGGACTCTTCG
The DNA here is from genome assembly GCA_038090455.1 of Garcileccinum viscosum. Lineage (NCBI taxonomy): Eukaryota > Fungi > Basidiomycota > Agaricomycetes > Boletales > Boletaceae > Garcileccinum > Garcileccinum viscosum. The sequence goes on from JBBPMT010000003.1 coordinate 309, forward strand.
TGAGATTCTCGCTTTGACTTGTAGTATTACTCGACGCCCAGCGTAACAGGTAGTACTGGCCAGGAATGCCTTTGTGGCTGAAAAGAGTGCAGAAAAGTTCCTATGTAGCATGGATGAGAGAAGTGTTGGCATTGTCATAATCCCAACTAACTTGGGATTTGAACTTTGAAGATACAGTTGTCTCCAGGAATCCATTGACTTTTGCATCAAATGCCTTTCACTTTATCCGATCTGCAGCAGTTGACATACTTGCATATGTTAACTGGCCTTGTACAAGCTGCCAAGCATTTAGCATATTGAGAGGACCTATTAGGTCCAATACCCATTTTGAGTAGTTTGAGCTTCCATGCAGAACTTTGATTCTTTGGAGTGCTTCTTTTGGCATGACAAAATTAGTTGGCAGGCCAGCAGACATGGTAGATTTGGGTATTTATGGAAAACTGTGGGAGCTGTTATCAGAACAAATAAAGAAACTGTAAAAATTTGTTGGAAATAGGAAAAGAGAAAATATGATGAAAAGATCATTAAGATCTTGATGCATGGCAATGGCTTCCATATTCCAACTGGAAAGATCTGGTTTTCTATCCCATCTGAAAGCAGAAGAGTTAATCTCTGCTTGTTTTTCAGGAGTCAGTTTGTCAAAGAATTGTTCTTTGGGTTCTTTGGGTTCCTCTCCATCAAGTCAGGGTAGACTTGATCAGGAATCTCTCCCTCCATATCAGAATATATTGATCCTTTGCACAACTCAGTTAGGAACCAATTTGATGATGGTTTCCTTGACTGGTAAGTGATGGAGTCTTCTTTTTCCTGTGCCAGTGAATCTTCTCTTCTTCTTAATCTCCTCTCATACTTGTTACAGCAATTGACCCATCTTTGATATCTCCTTTCGATCCATTCTTCTCTTTTCTCAAAGTGTTCCCCTATGTATTGCTGTTCCCAATAGTCTCAATGAAGGTCCTTTTTCCAGTTCTGATTATAGAAGGTTTTTCACCCTTTGATAGGCCATGTTACATGTTTGGAGTTGTACTCACACTGATGTGTGGAAATTTCTTTGAATGACCTAAAAGAGGTGGTAAGGAAGAAATAAGGATTTCAGATTTTTGGAAATTTGTCATCTCTGCTACCATCATCTCTAATTGGTGCAGGAAAGTACAAATCAAAACAAGTATGATAGAGAAAAATGGATAAGTAAAGGAACATGTTGAGAAAGGTTTTGAATGGAAAGAAATTATCAGAGGGTGGCTCTAGCCTTTGCTCTCTTTTGTTTACATACAGGCCCAGCTGTGTTGGCAGAGGCCATCTTGGATGAGGAGCACTTTTGAGACAGCGCTGATATAGATTTAAGTATCATTTCTGGTACTTCTCTGTCAGCTTGTCCTCCAGCTTCCTGTAGGTCCAGGACATCTTTGAGGGCTTTCACTACTTTATTGCATGCAAGGATGTTCTTTTTTACTGTAAAGTCCTTGAGAGCTTCATAAGCAAAAGCCTCAATATGAGAGTCCATGAGAAGAGATTTAAAAAAGAAATATGAGGGATTTAATTTATATAAAAGTGTTCATGTGCCCACTTCTCAAACTCTGCATTCCACTGTTGGATTGTGGGGATCTCTGATGTAAAATAAGGTTTTTGTGCTCTTTCAGTAGAAAGTTGGGGTTGAGGAGCACATATCAAAGGAGCTTGACTTCATTGGGATCATTTTGCAGGAACATACACCTGTGAATGATCTCATATTCCTGCCAGTATTGGAGGGATCCAGAAACAAATTCATCTTCATATGATTGAGTGGAGAATGTCCACTCAATAGACTCAACTAGAGAAAAAGTAGATTTGACCTGAAACATAAAACTTGATTCAACCCTAATGAATCCTAGTTTGGGTTCATCATCCCAGCAGACCAGTGGTAACTCTAGTTCATAGAATTGAACTGGGAAAGTAAGGTGTTGGTAGTTGCATACCATGGTCATATAACACCATGGATGGATTGGAACCCAAGTGGACCATGCCACTTGACCTCAGGCTCTTGCCAGAGTGCTGGATTGTTAGTGAGCAGCTGCTTGGTAGTAAACACCTCATGAGCAACATTTTCAGCATTATCCCACTGGAGAAGGGTCTGGTGGTGGGATTGGAGATAGAGGATGTGAATGAATGGGTCCTTTGGGAGATGAGTCAGGTCAACTAGGTATTGGAGACAAGGCATGGCTAGGCAGTGGAGAAGATGAAAAGAGAGTTGAATGGGGCATATGGGGCATGGGTGGTTGAAGGCACAGTGGGAAGAGTAGAGAGGTGAGAAGAGAAAAGTTCTATTGAGAGAAGAGATAGTTTCATGAGAGTAGTTCTGAGAGCATTGAGTTCAGGTTCACAACAGTCTCAAGGGTGGATTCCTGGTGGAGGTTGCTGGTTGCCATCAGAGGAGATGTGAGGCAGCAGAGAGAGAGCAAGAGGAGGAACAAGTGAGTCAAAGTGAGTTCAGTGTCCAGGTTTGGATCTAGGGTTTATAACTTGAGCTGCTCATGAGAACTGCTTGGAAAGATAAATGAAATATGGGAAAATGAAACCACAATGACAAGTAAACCCTGAGCAATTAAGCCTCTTGCAGTTTGGATTTAGACACTGTAAAAACAGGTTGTCATCTAAGCAACCATTGAAGGTATGATGAGGTCATCCAAGTAGACAATTGTACCAGGAAATTGTTGGACTGTGGCACTGAGGTGATCTCTGTCAGTTTCAAAAGAAGGTCTGAGCAGTAATTACAGGTGCAAACACAGGTCTTTCTTGTGGAAGTTCCCAAGGATTGAAGTAGGAAGTGGAAGGAAGGTGCCAATGATCATATGAAGAAAGAGTTTGATGCCTACCAGGTGGAATATAGACTCCAGGAAAATTGGGGTCCCTGGAAAGAGTACTCATTAGCATAGAATTCTGATGGAAATGTTCTACCCAATGCAAATGACAATCCATTACAGCCAGCTCTGGGCATGAGGTATTGCCAGATGTTATTTGATCAGTGAAGACAATAAGAATAAACCTCTGAGTGGGGCTCATAACCTATAGAACTTGGAATATGCAATGGTATAGCAGCACCAACAAGTTCTATGGTAGAAGAAGTAATCTCTAGTAGAGAACTTACTAGATAGATAGAGCAGCTGAAAGATAACTTGATAGTGATATAAGAAGTATTGGAAATACTTATTATGAGTAGTGATTAGATAGGAAGATGGTTATCATTCAGGATCTGATCAGACCCTATTTATACTACTTTACATATGATTATGTAAGGTATAACAGATAAGGAATAACCAATAGCATTATTTTCTCTTATCAGTATGAGTCAGCTATCTACTGCAGATGAGTAATCCTATGAGTAATAGTGAATAGGGTAAATAGCTCTTATCTATGATGTCATAGATGAGTAATAAGAGAAATGTCATATAGATCATTCTAGAATAATGAATAAGAATAGAATGATCTAGACTCAAATCTAAATATGGATCTAGCTAAGTATATTTGAATAATTAGATTCTGAACAGGGTATAGGTTTTGCAATTGTTGGATTAGCCAGTCTGCTAGTGACTGCAAAAATGGTCACAATAGCAAGTTGCATCATAAAGGAGTGGAAAGCCACTGTCAGTAGTGGTGAAACACCTACCCACCAGCCAACTTTTATAACAAGAAGCTGATGTAACTGCAACAGGATCAGAAATAGAAACAAATTGCATGGTATACATAGGTCAAAATAATGATATGATTGAATAATATGAGGAATATCTCATTTGAGATTCCAGACGAATCCAATGGTATAATGAAACCTGACATTCTCAGGCTGTTTTTAGGAAGCCTAAATGAAGTCAACACCAAAACAGATGAAGTGCAGTAAGAATAGTCTAGGTTTCAAGTTGTTCTGTATCCCTAATTTATAAAGGCATATATATCCATATGAACCATATATCTAGCTTATAAAGTATCTGGAAAAATCAACAAAATTAGAGTTGAGAACCTTACAATATTAATGGAATTATAGGCATGGAATGGCATGTAACCTTTCTAGATGGCCTTTGTTTGTGCTGACAGGCTTTCACACTGAATGACACTCATCCATCCTCATTCATACTAAGTCTATCAGTGAAAAAACAACAGCATATTGATGGGCACATTGGTGAGCATGCTTGTACTTATCCATGGCAAGCCAACTGAGTATGATACACTGATTCATGGGATTTTCTGTCTTGTACTCATACTATGTTAATGAAAGTGTTTTTATTTGGATATCTTCACAAAGAGATGACATGATGAGATGGTCATCACTTCAGCAAATAGTTCATCAAGTGTCAATACCTTCGTGGGCAATTCTCCATATTCAACAGAGCTTTTCTCCAAGGTTTTGATTTTGGTTATGGATCAACATTCATGCAAAGGTTGGAATTGGTCTAGAAAGGGATCACATATTCCTCACAGATATTCTGGTACTTCTTGATTCAGTGGATCATGACTTTATGAACTAGCTTGCCACCTGATGGATGTTTTCGGCCATATGCAGACAAGCACATCCCATCAATTAGGTAATTTAAATGCTGGTGATATCTACAGCTCATCCATAGGGGCAGCTACCAGTATTCTTTGATGACTCCAAGATTGTGACTCCAATGGCTCATGTGGGGTACCTTTGCAATGCTCCCATTGATCAAACTCATAGACATATGATGTGAATATTCATCATGATTCAAGCTAGGTCCACAAACCTGACTTGTAAAGTACCATAATTGAAAATGCTGTATACACCCTGCAAGAAGGTGAGCCCAATGTTCCAAAATGCTAAACCATATAATCAAAACAGGCTCCACTAGTGCCATAAAAGAGGAAGCACTGAAATATTACCTATAGATGAGTGCTGAGCAATAATGGTGCCAAAACAATTGGGAGACCCTTCCTTAATCAGGTTAAGTTTCAAAACTTCAGGAGGGATTTCAAATATCTTGCCACTGAAGATAAGGCCTACTGTTGGAAAAGAGTTGCATGGCACTGCAGGCTATCATCAAAAATAAAGGTACCAAATGCAATCATGTTACAACCCTCATTAGCTCTCCTAACTTTTTCCACATCAATAGCTACTTTCACAATCACATGACTTGATATTTGTCACATGATACATCATGTGACCTCACATGACTATAGATTATACATAGATATATCATAGGCCTAGACCATGACATCATAGCACATGCCTTATGCATGTATGGGAACTCTCTTACACCCATGAGGATACTATAGCCTTATTTATCATACCTTACCAATACTTATTATAATAGTACTGGCCCTACAGTGGTCCATATGCCATGTCTCATAGTATATATAGTTGAATGCATCAACCAGCAGACCTCAGTCTATTCTGGTTAGTTTCCTGCTAGCCTATACAGAGTCGCTTTTTTAGTTTGTCTTGTCAAAATAACCTAGCTTGCACTAGTAGTTGCTTTTATAAGAACAGACTCTTCCAACCTGCTACCTTACTTTGACACTAGTATTGTGTCCCTCCTACTTATCTCTTTATTCTTGATTGCATAGTCAGATCCTAGACTTTAAGGGAGATCTCACAATAGCCAGTAATAAAGCTCTTTCCTGAAATAGCAGGCAGTTACCCCATTACTGTAGTTGAACTGTGACCAACTCTCCACCGCATTCATATGCTCAACTGGTATAGTCCTAAGTTTGCTTTGCTGGAGTAGACTTCATTTGAAATAATCCTTCCAGCTGCTTAGAAATAAGGATCAAACTCTTAGCACATATTGGGTCAGTGCAGTGGAGACAACCATGCAAATCCTGCATAGTGAGCTTCTATGGGTTTAAGACTCACAGCCTCATTGAGCTAAATCAAGAGCCATAGCCAGGCAGACATCCAGTTCCCCCCCTCATATCTGACACTTGCAAAGTTACTGTGTGACCACAATGCATAGGAATTTTTCTTTACAGATAGTATATGGACTTTTCTGATCTCTACAGCAATGATTGGCAAGCCCTCTGCAACTGCAACTACATTGCAATTTCCACAGACATCTCAGAACATCTCCCTATTGACGAAGATTTTGACCTGAACAACACCATTGTAAGAGACACCTCCTACCACATCAACTTTGCCTCCAACTTTCCCATCTGGTTGCAACACAAATTTTTGCAACACCATCTTGACCAAACCCCCATACTCCTTGATGACACCCTTGACCACTACCAGTCCCAAATTGAATTCATCTACATTGATCATGTTGGGACTTTATGATTGCCCTCCATCACCCCTCAACAGCAGCAGCAGCTTGACACCAACTATTGCAGCCAGCCATGCCCATCCCTGCAACTCCAGGACAGATCCCATTGCCCTACTTACAAATCAGCTCACATTGCTAACTGAGCACCTGTCCAATATAATGGTTCAGCTTGAGAGCACAGAATGTGAGAACAGAGAGCTCAGAGACCTTGTGGACCAAGGGTGGCAAGAACAAGAGGACAGCTTGATGCTGACCAGGAATGTGAGCAACAACACATTGAAGAAAGCTGAAGTAGTCAAGGACCCTGGAATGTATGATGGATCATATGGAAAATTCAATGAATGGTGGACCAAGATGTTGATATTCTAAGAAATGAACCTATCTATATTTGGTGAACACAAACTTAATGGTGAAAAGAACTGGAACCTTGCCATTCTTTCCAGAATAGGCACTGAAGGAGCAAAAGACAAAAACAGTGCAGGTGCATGGGCATGAATGGAGATTAAAAAGAGAAGAGATGCAAACATGCCATGGCTGCCTTGGAAAAAACTCAAGAAATTACTCTTCAGCCAATTCTAAATCAGGAATGAGAAAGAGATTGTGACCAAAAAACTAATGGCACAAAAACAATATTACAATGAGAGGACACAAGTATTCCTCACACAATGGTTGGCTCTGTTGTTGTGAACACTAGCAGGCTATGAGATGTAACCCTATGCTGAGGTTACAAAGAGGGAAGTATTTCAGTGACAAAGAACCAAGGTGTCTGCAAGGAGGGTTTTCAGATGACCTCCACAATCGACGAATGATGAGAGAATACTCAGGAATAAGGGATGATGGTAATCCTGTTTGGTACTCAAGACAGAACTATGAGGTCAACTGCCAAGAACTAGACTGGGGGTCTAGGACTTCAAGGCCCTGTATTAAATACTATCAAGTACAGTGCATGGACCATGCCTCAAGGGCAGGTACCTGCTATCTATGGCTATACAAGTAAGTCCATGAGGTAGACACATGCTATCAGATATTAAATAAAGGCTATATGGGAACCAATAAACATGGTGTGGCAGAATGGAAGCTAGGAACTGTGAGAACATAAAAGAGGGCCACATATCATAAGGAGTGGCAGATCTATAGATAAGTGAAATGAAGATCTATGGCAGAGATCCAAGATCTATCAAGATACAATGGAGATCCAGATTGAAAGATCACATCAGCAATGAAGAAGGAAGACCAAGGATCTATAAGATACAAGCATCTATAAAAGTGTCAATAGAAGTCAATAAACAATAGATCATATGATAACTAAGCATCTATGATGGCCAGTCACATGACCCAATAAGATACATGGGAAGCACTTAATGAGCGGCTATCAAAGAAAGGGGTAAAGTTGAAAAGGGAACCCTAGACTAGGGGTAAGTTAGGTCACAACCAAGGTTTGCAACACTACACCCTCTCTATGGTTGAGATTTCAAATTGACCTATGTCAGAGATGAGGAGGAAGAGACCTAAACTTGGGGGTCAGCTCTGGAGGATCGAGGTGAGGGGAAGGAGGAAGACTATAGTACAAGGGGAGAATGTCTATGAAAATGAAACAATGTCAATGAAAAACTATAAAATCAAGAAAAACATGCTATTGGTGATGAAGATCAATATGGAGGACTATAGTTGGCATCAAAGCCTGAATGTCTATGGTCAAGGTAAGCGAGAAAATGACAGCTATGAGGGGAGACTATGAAAATGAACTGGCTATCTTGTTTCAACAGTAACCATCTATGCTTTTGGCATGACAATCACAGAAGAATGGTGTCAAAGCCCTATAACCTATATTCAAATTCAATGTCAATTGCACTATCAAGTGGGAAAGGGGAGGGAAAATTGTTCTGGATTCAAAGAAAAAGCATTAAAAGCAAAACAATCAAGAAAAGTAGAAGGAGAAAAACTTTGCTATAATTTCTCACTTCCACAAGTACCATTCCTATCTTTGATACTCACTATAGCAACTCCTGTTATTCATCACTATTACTTGCTCTGTTCGTTAAGTGCTCGCCTGACAGCTCATACTATTGCTATGCTATTGGTGTATCCCATACACCTACACCCTCTCTATGAGCAGATTCCAGACACTCATGAGTAAAAACTGAAAAGAAAAAAGAAAAGTCCAAGAAATCTTGAAAAAAATTTACCCATTTTTCAGGATCTATAAGCAGGGGGGGAAGAAGCAATCTATGGTTGATAGTCTTCCTGACAACATTGATGTTTGTCCAGGATGAGAATTGTAGTTCAGATCATCTTGGTCAGCTTGACCTGCAGTTCTGGGTTGCTTTGTGCTTGTGGAAGCAACCCTTTAACTATAGTGAGGCATCTCTGGGCCTTTGTGACATACTCCATTAATGTCTCATCATCCACTAGGGACCAATTGATTTCATCAGCTTCTTTATCAAGGAATGAGTCTCCAGGACTTGTAGAGCTATCTCAGAGAGGGATGGGCATCGAAGCTTGGGATGGAATGGGAGAGTCAGCCAGGGGTAGGGCTGAGAATTGAATGCATGGAGTTGCCACAGGAGAACTTGGTGTACTATACATAACACCTATCTTCATTCTGTCATTGGTCGAGTCAGAAAATGAAGAATGTGCTGGTGATGCGGGCTGTGGAGGAACTATCTTGGATGTGGGCACCTGGGCCCATTTGCCTTTCAGCATCTTTGAGCATCACACATTTCTCTTGCACTTCCTCTTGCTGATTGGCTTCTCTATCTCTTGTGGTTTTAATGACTTGTCTGTCATGGGGAGAATATGTGCATTGAGGAGCTGCACTTGCTCCTTCAGGTCCTTTATCTCTTTGGCCTATCACATGTGTTATGACCCTCATTAAACTCCCTTCTTTTTCTCTATCAAGAGCTATTTTCTTGGTCATCTGACTTGATATTTGTCACATGACATATCACATGACATCATGTGACTATAGATCACATGTAAGTACATCATAGGTCTAGACCATGACATCATAGCACACACCTTATGCATGTATGGAAACTCTCTCATGACCATGAGAACACTATAGCTATACATAGTATACATTACAAATACTTATCATAATAGTACCAGCCCTACAGTGGTCCACACACATGTCCTCATAGTATATATAGTTGAATGCATCGACCAGCAGACCTCAGTCTATTCTGGTTGTGGTCATGGCCATGTCATTGTGGTTGTGGCATCTGTCCTGCTTCCTGTATCATTGTCATTGTTGCATTGTCATCCATGTCACTAGTTGGCATCATGCAAGTTGTCATGTCATTGTCATCATTGAAGAGGAGGGAGAGAAGGAGAGAGGAGGGTGTGTGCATGTGCACATTGTTGTCATGTCATAGGAGAGGAGGGAGAGGGAGAGGGTATATCATTGTCATGTCATATTGGAGAGAAGGGAGAGGGAGAGAGGGCAAGGGCAAGGCCATGCATGTGTACATGGCATCATTGTTATCATTGCAGAGGAGGGAGAGGGTGTGTGTGTGTGTGTGTGATGTCATTGTGTTGTTGTTTGTGTACTAGGTCAGTTTAACAACTAAAAATAGAATAAAATAAAATAAAAAATAAAAAATAAAACAACTCACAAGGTGAGGTGGTCTGGTCAATGACTTGCAGGTAAAATCCATCATGGGTTGCCTATGGGTCTCTGATCATGTACCCACATGTAAACCCATACCCCTTGGGATGGGTACAGGTAAGTTGTGGGTAAGGGTATAGGTAGCACCAGAAATACCCATGGGTTACCTGTGCTCTTGCCTAGTGCTGAGAGCAGCTTATGATATTTATGAGAATGAATATGATAAGAATGGTGGAGATGTAGAATAGTTACATTATGTATATACTCAAACATAGAATTGCACATACAAGCAGATGACATATACTCTTCAGCATTTTCCACCAAATGAAGAAAGAGAATCATGCAAAAATCATCATATCCACCTCTCTTTCTTTCCATCCACTATGTGCCTGTACCAAAAACAAAAGCCAATGTTCCAACTCAAATACAATGCACTCACTGTCTTCTCAACCATTATTTTCTCTTGCTAGTGATGATATGGATGACCTTGCTCAAGGATCCTCTTTTGGCAACACCCCTATTGACAAAAAATCTGATTTTTTTCCATTTTAGAGTGCATATATGCAGGATCCTGCATAGAGGATTCACATACTAGAGGAATGTTGCCAGACTCTGGAGTTTCAGGTTGTGAGCCTCCAAGCTGAACATGACATGCTCAAGTAAGTAATCCACCATGCTATAGAATACATCAACATACTAACTAGAAGTACTATACCAGGGCTTTGTGTCAGGAGTTCTATATGTCACAACAAATCAATCAAGTTGCACCCCATGTACAACAAGGGACTGCTAGTAGGGCTCCTCAACCTTCTCACAACTTGGGTCTGAAGCCTACCCCACAAACTCACCCTCACATCGAGTTTTGGGACAAGAACAACTGGAATAAATGGATTTCTCAACCAGAAAATTATATGGCAGGAAAGACACCATACCTAGAGGGAGAAAATGAAGAACAACTTGACATCAAGACCATTGGCTTGATTCATGACAGCATGTGCCTTGTATGAAATGATCTTGCCACTCAGAAATGTGCACTGTTTATATGGGGATGTGCTACTGCTACTGTATACAACTACTTCCACTCATACATGGAAGATAAGTGGCCAATTCTTAGGCTTTGCAATAATGGGTGGAAACTTGATGAATTAGCATCTGTCACTTACCCTGGATACAAGTGGTCATACCTCGACAATGATGGTAACCTGAAAGCCAGAGTGAAGTCTGAGAAGATGAACTTCTCAATAGGAAGCTCTGTTGACAATTTGGTGGTTCACCCTGGCAATGAGAAATCTGACATTGCAAAAAAGACTCAGAATGAGAAGAATATCAACCAGAAGCATAAAGCCCTCAAGCAAGTGCAATCAGAGGCTCCCTCAAAAAGACAGAAAGGTATCCAATGTCTATCTATATTATCAGCACTGATATTTGCTTTCATTTGGAGTAGAAAAGAAGACAGTACCCCAATTACCAGTAGAAGCCAAACACTCGAAACACACCAACACCAAAAATTCTATCCATAGAAACTTGGACACCATGCTTCATGATTCAGACAACAATGCAAACTCCAGCTGGGACTTTGGCATGACTTGCAAGCCTATATGCCTTGCCAAGAATAGTGATCTGATTGTTGCACCAGCTGCCATCAACAATGAGGACACTGCTATTGATTCAAGCAGCAAGGAGGTCTCCAGAGGTGCCAAGGCCATGAGTGCTGGCAATAATGCTGTCACTGCACACATGGCTGCAATTACCAACAATGACAAGAGTTCTACTGGCACTACTGAGCACAGCCCCAGCAACAACACCATGATTGCACATGTAGCCACAACTACCAACTTGAATGACAAGAGTCCAATCAGCACCAACTCTGCAATGGAGCATGGCCCTGACAATAACACAGTACTGACTGCTACACCTAGGAGTCACACAACTACCACTATCAATTTGAGCAGTGAGAAGGTTTCCCGAGGTGCCAAGGCCACAAGTGCTGGCAATACTGTAACACTGTCACTGCACATGTGGCCACAATTACCAACAACAACAAGAGTCCCACCACTGACTTAGAGCTAGTAAACTGCATGGGTAAACCCATGGATGTCCCAATACCAACCCATATCCATATTCATCAAAACTCAACACCCATAATGGATAAACCCAAGGATTATCTTGTGGGTATTTATTTTCAAGTGAACAATGAAGACAATTTTGTATGGACAAAAAATAACTAGTCTACTTCAATATCATCCCAGTTCTTCTCTAATACAATATCTTCATCTCCAACAATCTCCTCCAAGGATTGACAAGGTCCTCTCCTGTATGGTTGCCTGCATCAGAAAAAAGGGTTTTACTGTGTCTATACCTGCTCTCTATGGTGCTGGCCTCATTTTCCCTCTCATTTGAGGTAGTGCAGTACATCTGCATGTTGTGACTTGAAGGCAGGCTGTTATGATTGTGTGTATGCTGTTTCTTGGCAATGTCACAGTTATCATTTATATTGTCATCATCGTATTGCTTGCTCTTTCAGGCATCTTCCAGAGCAAGGACCTTTTCAGTAGGCCAGGGAATTCATTTGCCAGTCATGGAGTTATAGATAGAAGTTTTCATTGGATTATTTATTCTTTACTCTCTTCTTTAATTACTCTGGCCTGGTTGTTTTGTTTTAATTATAATATATTGTTTGACTGCAGAAGGCAGCCTCTAAAGGTAAAGATGGTTGTTGAGCACATGGGTTGTTAGTTTATCAGTGGACATGGTATTCATATAAATTCCCATGGGTATCATTACCCATGGTACCCATACCCATGACCCATGGTGGGTACCTGGTACTCATGCATTACCCTACTTAGAGCACACTGGCAGCCCTGGCAACAACACCATGACTGCTAACATCGACAATTCCACACACTGCAATGTGATTGCAACTACCAACAATGACAAGATCTCTGCCAGTGGTACCATAACCGACTCAAACCCCCTCACTGCAACCAATGAGAAAAAAGTGCCCGAAGGCTGCAAGAACAAGTCCGAGTCCTCAAACCAAGAATGCCCCAAGTCGACAAGGCCGAAGAGAAGTGTCAAACTAGTCATCAAAAATCCTATGTAATTTTTCTATCATTTATTTGTGTTGATTCTAATTACTTTGTTTTATTAGCTCTGTTGAGTCCCTCTCTGAAGCCAAGGTTGATATGCCCAAACTTCCTGAACTCCCCGCTGCGATTCCCTCACCAAAAATCACACAATCAGACAAGGAGCAGGAATCGAAAAATCGCAAAACGAAAGCCCGGATGCGAGTCCCATCAGCGAAAAGTGGACGGTAAGTTAGAGTCGTTTTCTTGGGCCTTGCATCTCGTCTCCATGACATAGTATAGGAACCTCTGTGCACATCATTGGATGGAACAGGTGAAGACAGATGGCACAAAGGATGAGTTCGAGGAATACTGGTGGATGCTCACAAAAGAACAGTGCATGGTGCGTCGGTCAAATAATGTTTCAGTATGTTATTGACTGATGAACACTGGCAACTACAGGCATATGATACAGAGGCTGAGTCTATCGTGCGTATACTCTTGCTGAAGGAATATATACTAATCTCTTCCACAGCCTTCAGGAAAGGAGTGGTCGAAAGCAATCCATACAAATGGAGAGTCACACTAGCTCCCAGCAACGATCGACTCTGCAACACATCCATTCCCCTCGACACCACTTTGCTGTCTGCTTTCGACCTGGATCCAACTGCTTTCGACTTGGCAACATCAAAATCGACTCTGCAACACATTCATTCCCTTCTACACCACTTCGTTCTCTGCTTTCGACCTGGATACCACTGCTCTCGACTCCTTTGAAACGTCAAAATCGGCTTTGTGATGCATTAATGCATCCCGGTCACCGCGGGCATTTTATACTGCACTGTAGTACCTACACATATGTGCGCAGAGTGGCACATATGAAAAAATGCATAGTTGAACATAATAAAGCATATAGTTGCATTTCTAAGCAGATACAGGATCGTACGAGAGAACAGAATAAAGCAGAAATGAGCAGAGGAAAATGTACATAATGGAAGATAATGAAACATATCTAAGCAGACGCAGGACCACACGAGAGGACAGCGGAAAGCAGAAATGAGCAGATGAGTACTGCACAAGAGGACAGCGGGACGCAGAAATGAGCAGACGAGGAACACTGATCTCGATGTTGCTGGGATACACAGGGAGTAGATCCGAGCAGCGAATAGCACGGTTGGGCATAAAATTCTTATGATTTTAGTCTCATGTAGTGCATAATTATGACTCCTTCTGCTGATTTGATATAAATCAGATTTTCGCACATCAAAACACACGTCGACCGATTTGAGCACAGCAAGTTTTCACTGGGGTTGAAGAATTGTATCAACATCTTGGAGGTACCCCTCTTTCAGAAAACGCTGGCATTGATTTTTATCACCGTGAATTCCAATTATGTTTAGTACTATCGTGTTTTTAACGAGAGCCTGCGGTACCGTGCGACTCTTTCCCAACAGTGGGCCTTGGCTTTGCTGGCAAGACATTTGATATCCCTCCCGAACTTCTCAAACTGGGACCAATCGAAGAAGGTTCCCCCAATTGCTTCAGCGCCATCATTGGCGTCCCTGGGGTTATCGGTGAGGTTTCTTGCTTGTTGCTTTGTTAACCCCTTTTTCACGGCGTTCTATGGGCATGTTCTGACCACATGGTCTAGATTTCTGGATCATTGGGACAACTTTCCTACAGGGTGTATACAGCGTCTTCAATTACAGTGTTCCAAAGGTCGGCTTTGCTGCGCTCACTTGATCATCGCATTGCATCCAACTGAGTGTTTATATATGTAATGTGGACTGATATAACATGAACTGTTCGAGTTCGTTGCTTCGTTGAAGTTCAGAATGTCAGAAAGGAAGAGCACCTGGCGAGTGGTATGACTATCCATCACCGCCTTACAGTTTAATGTAGGTTTCGTAGCCCACAGAAACTAGTACGCTGGTGGGAAGCTTGTGGATGCAGATGCACATAGTCATCAAGTTTACGGATCGCATTCTGAACAGTGGCAAGGACTAGTAGTGAAAGGTTCACCTACGTACCTTATTTTTCAATGACGGCTCATAGTACTATGTTGAATTCGGGAGCGGACTACGACAACGCTCGCGTGTCGTGGAGCGATTCAAAATACATTCAACCGTATTAGTAAGCGACTACGTGTAAGTACGTTCGATCGTCCACGAATATATCAACATACTATACGACTCCTTCCCCAACACCGAGCTTCACCTTCAGTGGCAGTACGTTTGAAATCCCTCCCGGGGTCCCCAAACGTAATCCATCTGATAAGGTTTCTCCCGCTAGTTTGAGCACCCTCATCGTGCAGCGCTCGCGTACTCGTGACTCGGTCGAAGGTGAGATTTATTACTTTCTAAATCCCCTTCATATTGTGGCTATATAAAAAAAAGGACTCATTCTGACCATATGGTTTACCTTCTTGAAACATTGGGACCGTTTTCTTGCAAGGCGTATACAGCATGTTTGATCATACATAATACTTTGTGGGTCTGATTTGCGGACCTTGCCTGAATTCTCGCGAATGTTCTTGGTACACTGCATAATTACGAATCTGATCTTAAAACATCGGAAGGAGCCCCTCTGAGAGATCATCGAGCTCCTGAAAATAGTGCGTGTGCCCTCCTGAACCACAGTTACATAAGGTCTGTTGTTCGATCGATCGATCGTATTCTCCACAACAAACCCTGTGACTTACTTCAGGTACAACTCAAATGGTAGATTCTGGATGCTGCTGACAGTGGTATTTATGTAGGGATTCTGGTAGATGTTCGTGTTAATGGTAAAGCAGTCCTCAACGGCCTCAACAATGAAGTTCAGGCTATATTGAACACCGCTCGCAGGAGTGTTCTCCAGAATGTTTCGATGCCATCATTACTCAGCACTTGCATATCGGCTAGATTTCCGAGTCAGTGCTTCCCCTTTCGCAGCACTAGACAGATCCGTTCTGATTGCATGGTTTAGAATTTTGGATCATTGGACTCACATTTCTGCAGAGTGGATGATAAAGCATATTTTATCGCAGGTCGAGCTTGCTGACCTCATTTGAATCATCGCGAATGCTCCCGGTATATTTGTTAGTCTAATTTAGGGTGACGGTCGATCGGAATGGTTGACTCTGGCCTCCCAGGTCTATTAGATTACCCATTTCACTGGAAGTAACCGAGCGAGTACTAGGCTTATGAGTGTTGTACCATGTGTGGGAGCCCGAGCTGCCTGACTCTCCAAAAGGTTGGTAGTGTGGACTATCTGGACCCACGCGCTCCTGGAAAATGCTCAGGCAGGAATATATGGCACCAATGCCATCGTCGTTGCCAGTGTCCCTCGCGTCTAAATGAAGAATATATCCAGCATTTTAACAACCCTAGAAGGGATGCTTTCCATGAACTACCCCAATGAATCATAACATATTAGTAATAGTATATGCCATGATTCAGGCCAGCTCTGCAAATCCGACCCGTAAATTATTGTAATCGAATACGGAGTATACTCCCTGCATGAAGGTGAGCCCAATACTCCAATATCCTGGACCACATATAATTAGAACCATGATTCTATCAAGCGCCCATAAGGGGGTTTGGCAAACGATAAATCAGAAAAACTCACCGGTACGCGAACGCTGGCCGATAATGGCACTGATACAATTGGTGGAACCTTCCTCAAGTGGTCGAACTCTGAGGACTTCTGGTGGAATTGCAAATGACTTGCCACCGAACGTAAAGCTCAGAGTTGGGAAAGAGTCGCACGGCACTGCGGGGTATGGTTAAAACAAGATACCAAACGCAATCTGAACTAACAGTAATAGTAACCAAATCCCCTATATTCCAGGCGGGTAGCATCAAGATGACTGTACAATTCTGTAACACGTTCCCGATCGCCGAAGATGAAAGTTGAACCAGTGTCGAAAATAACAGGTACATCTTTGAGGATAATAAGATCATTGGCGCGAACATCGTCCATAGACACCTGCCACAATGCCTACACAGATCATGACAGATACGAATGTCAGCGCATGCCAATATCTACTCCGCACCTATCGTTTTAACTCACAGGAACTGTTATCGAGGTATACGCGATGTTACCATTGTACAGCATCCTGTTTGTTCCACCGACGTACATTTCGGCACCAGAAGGAGATAATTTCAATGAGAATGTTAGGCTAAATAGCCTGTTTTGTCTGGAAAGCGATTCAGCTACCGGATCAGTACCAAGTCTCGAGGCGGAAGGGAAGGCCAATCCCAATAAACCGTCCGCATATCCATTATTCTCTAACTGGGAAGTGTACAATGTTACAGAACCAAAGGTCTGGGGGTCTGCCTGGCTTGGTGTCAGAATCTAACGGTCACGCACATAAGTGATACAGAACATACGGTCAATCCAGCAATGGTTACATTATCAGTGTATACACCACCTTTGACGAGAGAGCCATCGTCATATCTGAGTTCAAATGACTTCCATTGGTTCTTGGCAGATGAGGATAAATGAGGATCCCAAAGGTCGCGATCTCCGGAAATCCCACCACAGCCAATCTGCAGCACCCACATATCGCTGTGTTGAACTGAACAAAAAACAGCTGTATAAGTTACAAGAGAGCACCTACGCTGCACCAGTGTCGATTTGGACTGTGACGTGGATCATGGGAAATATGAATCAGAATGATATTAAGAATATTTACCTTTCAAGGCCTTGGAAGGAGTGCCAATCGAAATTTCGCCCACCCAAATGGAATATTGAGACATCATCAGCGGGACGCTAGCGTCACGCCTTCCGAGTCCAGACTCTACTGAGCCGTTCCGTTTCATAGCGAAAGGATGTATCATGCCTGTGTTCATCTCGTAATTGTCTAGGCCACTAAGGATCTTCCTGAAAACCTTGAGCAAATGAGGTGTAACGGTTCATATAACGTACTCCCTGACTGCTATAGCATGAGAGGCGATTTCGTCGAGATCAATGCTTTTTCCTGAGTCCAGAAAGGACGTGCGTCTGGAAAGTGGTATGGCCATGCCATCCACTTTCCAGGTTGGCACAGGTTTTGCAATAGCCAGAGCAACCAGTTTCATGGCAGACGAAAATAAAGTTACCGTAGTAAAAAACCGCATGGTAAAGAAACGGACTGGACCAGCAGTGAAACACCTACCTCCATGCTTATATTGTGAAGCCAACTTGAACATATGCACAGCCGCCGCAAATAGGAATGATGCATAGGTCAAACACATGGTGGCGTCGCCCAAGTTGAAGCGTGTAACAAAAACGCGGCGCATATCGGAACTTGACTGGAGACTGTCTCACGTATCAACATTTGATAGTCCTGAGGAACAGTCTGTCGATGTAGGTATAGTCAATCCGGGCATGTCGTGAAAAGCCTGCCAGATCATCAATGGAATTATGGAAGACTATAGGATGGAGCCATATGTCACGACGGTAACGTAAGCACAAATAAGTTCGATCTTCCAAGCCAATACGTCAACAGCCTGAAATTACTGCTCGGAATTTCGAAATAATGAATGAATGAGATATGGGAATGAATTAGTGGCGCCTTTCCATACTTTAAGCCTGAGTGGAAAGGGCAATAAGCGATCGAAGCTTTGAAGTTGTTCATAAATCATAGGGATATCGCAAATAAAGACACGTAGACCGATATCAAGATACTACTGGTGTATTGGGTAGAAAATTCACGAGGATTCAAACGAGGTCCGCAAACCCGACCCGTAATGTGTTCGAATCAAAAATGGTGTATACACCCTGAAGAAATGGGTCATATCATCAGATCGAGTGGTCAGGAAACGATGAGGAATGAATCTCACTGATAGGCGAGCTTTCAGCGATAATGGCGCTGAAAAAATTGGGGGAACCTTCCGTAATTTGATTAAGCCTGAGAACATCAGGAGGGATTTCAAACGTCCTACCATCGAAGGTGAAGCCATGTGTTTGGAAAGAATCGCACGGTACTGCGGTCGGTCGTAAGTAAACACACAGTACCGAACACGATAACAACGCACGGTAGTAGTAACCCAACTTCCAAGCGTGTCTGTACAATTCTGAAACCCACTCCCAATCTCCGAAGATGTGGTTTGCACCAGTGTTCAAGATAGTAGGTACATTCAAGCTGTTGAGGGTTGTATCACCACGAACATTGTCCATAGACACATGCCAGAATCCCTACACAAATAGCGAGGTCAGCAACATCGATACCCATCTACCATTTAATTCGTATCATAAGAAACTTACAGGATCTGTGACGCGAGTATAAGCGATCTCACCATTGCACAGCATACCGTTTGCTCCACCCACGTACATTTCGGCGCCAAAGGAAGAAAGTTTGAGCGAGAATGTCGGATTGATTAATATACATTGTCTGAAAAGTGACGCAAGCAGCGGTTAAGTACTAAATTGCGGGACGGAAGGGAAGGCTGATCCCAACAAGCCATCTGCATATCCATTGCCCGGTGAACGAGAATTGAACCGGGTTACAGAACCAAACGTCTGAGTGTCTGCTTAGCTTGACATTAGGATTCAACGGCGATGCTCATAAGCGATACAGAACACCCAGTGGATCGACCAATCGTTACTTTATCAGTATATCGATAGTAGCCTTCAATATTGGATCCGTCCGTATACATGAGCTGAAATCCCTGACTCTGTTTCATGGCAGATGTGGATAGACGGGGATCCCAGAAGTTACGATAGTATCAGTATCCATAAATCCCGCTGCAGCCAGCCTGCAGCACCCATATATCGCTGCGTTGGTGTTTGAATGTAACCAGTTGTATGATGCAAGAGAATTCGCCTACCCCCCCACCAGTGTCGATGTGAACTGTCACGTAATATGAATAAACGCATACCAGAACGATACAAGGAGAAGCTACCGTCCAAAGTCTTTGGAGGAGCTATTTCGTACTGGTGATACTCCATCAATGAAAGTGTTTCTATTCGGATATCATCATAGAGAGACATCATGACGAGATCGTTGCCTGTCGTCACTGCAGCGAATAGTTCTTCGAGTATTGACACCTTCATGGCCGATTCTCCATGTTCGACGAAGGAGCTTTTCTCCGAGGTTCTGATTTTGGTTATGGGATTGTGGATGTTCATGCAAAGGTTGGAAATGGTCTGGTGAGAAATCGCGTATCCCTCACAGGTATCCCGATACTTCTTGATTCAGTGGATCATGACTCTATGAACTAGACTTCTACCTGATGGATGCACGCCCACCAATCGGGTAATCCAGATACTGATGACGTCCCGTCATCGCTGCCCTTGCCATCATTGGGAACGCTTGCAGCTCATCCACAGGGGCAACCGCCAGTACTCTTTGATGGTTTCAAGATCGCGACTCCGACGGCTCGGGTAGGGCACCTCTTCAATGCTCCCATTGATCAAACCCACAGATATAGTGTAGTAAATATTCACGATAATTCAAGCTAGGTCCGCAAACCCGACTTGTAAAGTACCGTAATCGAAAACGCTGTATACACCCTGCAGGAAAGTGAGCCCAATGTTCCAAAATGCTAAACCATATAATCAGAACGGGCTCCACAAAAGGGGAAGCACTGAAATATTACCTATAGACGAGTGCTGAGCAATGATGGCGCCGAAACAATTGGGAGACCCTTCCTTAATCGGGTTAAGTTTCAAAACTTCAGGAGGGATTTCAAACGTCTTGCCGCCGAAGGTAAGGCCTACTGTTGGGAAAGAGTCGCATGGCACTGCGGGCTATCGTCAAAAACAAAGGTACCGAACGCAACCAGAACTCACGGTAATAGTAACCAAAGCCTCCATGTTCCTCGAGGGTACCATCAAGGTGTTTGTATAATTCTGCAACCCTGTCCCAATCCCCATAGATATGATCTGCACCGGTATTCAAAATAGCAGGCACATTTTCGAAGATTGTATCACCATTCACACGGACGTTGTCCATGGACACCTGCCAGAAACCCTGTGAAAGTACTAAAATCAGCAGTATCCGCACCCATCTGCCGTTTTGACCCACAGGATGCGTCACTCTTGTATAAGCGATGTCGCCATTGTACAGCAGACTGTTTGCTCCACCGACGTACATCTCAGCTCCAGAAGAAGAGAGTTTAAACGAGAATGTTGGATTGAGCCTCCCTTGTCTGTCAAGTGTTTCAAACAGTGGGATATCACCTAATCTAGAGAGGGCAGGGAAGGCCAGTCCCAATAAACCATCTGCATACCCATTGATTTGTAACGGAGAAGTGAATGATGTTACGGAACCAATGGTCTGAGGGTCTGCCTAGCTTAGGGTCAGAATTGAATGCTCACGCTTATAAGTGATACAAACATACAGTGAATCCAGCGACGGTTACACTGTCAGTCCATAGATACCCTTCGATAATGGTTCCATCTGGATATTTGACCTGAAACGACTGACCGGGACCATTACTCTTGGCAGATCCAGATGAATGCGGATCCCAGAGGTCACGGTATCTGGAAATACCAGTACAGCCAGTCTGAAATACCCACATATCGCTGTGTTAGATTGAGCCAAAACAGCTGTACAAACTGAAAGAAAGTAGCTACGCTGAACCAGTGTCCATTTGAACTGTGCCGTGGACGAGCGTAAATATATGTCAAAATGATACAAGGAAGATTTACCCTTCAAGGTCTTGGGAGGAGTGCCAATCGAAATCTCGCCCATCCATATATTATTCTGATAGACTGTCAGCGGGAGACTAGCGCCACGGGTTCCGAGTCCGGGCTCGCTCCGTTTTACGGCGAAGGGATGCATCGTCCCTGTGTTCATCTCGTAATTGTCTAGCCCAGCAAGGATTTTCCTAAAATTTTAAGCCTAAACACTAAATGGGTCACAAACGGTTCATTCCACGTACTCCCTGACCGATATAGCATGAGAGGTGATTGCGTCGAGATCAGCGCTTCCGTTGTTCAGAGAGGAAGAGTGTCTGGCGAGTGGTATGGCTATGCCGCCCGCCTTCCAGTTTGGTATAGGTTTTGCAGTTGCCGGAGCAACCAGTCTGCCAGCAACTGCAAATAAAGTGATCGTAATGAGTCGCATTGTAAAGGAATGGAAAGCGACTGGAGGTGAAACATCTAGTAGCTACAGACCTTTATAATAAGAAGCCAACACCGGAACGAATGATGGCCAAACGGCATCATGGTTTCAAATTTGCTACTACAGGATTTAGTTACAGTATTTTTCGGTATCCTCCGAACCGCCATCACCGGATCAGAAAATTCAACAAACTCTGTTGCATCAAGACGTGGCGGGGAGGCGAAGGTATGGCGTGAGAACTCGACTCTGACAAGTAAGAGGCGGGGACAGAGCGCATGCGATGCTCTCTTGCCTCTGTCTCCTATGGTGGATGTTTTCTTTTATAGACGACTACTCTATGTCTCAGACTATGTAACCCACAATCGTGCTCTTGTCTGTCGGGAGCCTCAGCTCTCAATCAACTGATACCTGTACTCGCGGTCTAGGCTTTCTGGCGGTTTAGGCAGTGGCAGTGCTAGGCCGAATGCTCGGCCTTGCGTTGCTTGCTCGTATTTGGCCTAATGGGCTTCAACGAACTCCATGTTCAAGCTGAAGATCTCGCGATCGGTGATCCCACGCAATCAAAGACTGTTCTCTTTCTCTCCTCCTCTCCGCTGTTGGTCCATCATCTCTTCAGAGCGCAATAACTCCAATGTTATTCAATTTTTGTATGGAGCAGTTCTGCGACGTGGTAGCTTGGGGGGACTTGGTACTCGTGGGTGCCCTCAATCAAAGGTGTCGAAATAGCAAAGGCAGAGCACGAATCTGTGGAAATAGCGCATGGTTTGATTCATCTTGATACCTAGTACGTGACACATTCGATGGAGATGAACGTAACCTTTTGAGTGCATGGAGGTCTGTCATTTTTGCGTCCCTCTTTTGTGCCCCAGCTAACAAACACCTTTACTCTGTATATTCTGTCGTGCATTATCCTATTGTCCTTAGGCGGCCGTTCTTTATCGGGGGATCCTGCAGCCACCCACGTCCGCCCGTGTCACAACCGAATGACAAGATTTCAACCATTTACACCGCTGCTGACCTCCATATGCAGGCTAAAGAGCTACACGCGAGTTCATGAGTCTTTTTTCTCAGATGGTTCCCAACACTAATGGAGCACGCACACCCATCATTCGATGCGGCTGTCTTGATCTCCGCCGAGCATGCGCTGCGTCACTAGTCAGCCTCACGGACTGTCAGCCACCCATCCTATCATGCACTACGTTCCTCCTCCTTTCCTATAACAACTAACAAGCGACTACTTCCTAAGCGCATTCCGCGTCTGGTAAGTGTTTCATTATACTGCATTGCCTATCACCCATATGACGTCTAGCCGTCCCATATATCTACCGGTAATGTTTGTCGTGACAGGCCTTCATACCAAACGACGTCCATCTATGGCCATTCGTACCAATTCTATTGCGGTGATGGAAGAGCAACAGCGTATCAATAGACACATCTCTCTTCGCACTCTGAAGTCTTATTCGTCAAGACAACCCGCTCAGTGTCGCGTGTCGAAGCCGAGCATTACGACTCGCAACGATGGTGCCGAAAAACCATTCCCCGTTTCTGGCAGACCTCCGGTCTGGAAGTCACCAGCCGCCCCGCCTCGAATCCGCAAGTTCATACCGAAACCACTCATTCTGGTTGAGAGGATGAAGGCGCGAGGTCAACTATTGTTGGTCAACCTATCCTCTCCATCCATTGTTTCGGAGCCTCATCGTCACCTCATGGCTGAGTCGCTCAAATGTCCCACGGCAACGACGACGACGCCTGTATTCACTCACGCGATGTCGACAGTGTACAAAACACCAACAGGCAGCATTCCTTTGTCGTATTCTTGCTCCATCAGTGGAAGCATTTCTATCCAGATATCTTCGCAGAGTGACATCGTGACGAGACCATTGTCAGTAGTCACTCTATCCAACAGCTCTTCGAGTACCGACACCTTCGTGGCTGATTCCCCATGTTGGATGAAGCGGCCCTTCTCCAAGGTTCCACAATTGGCTATGGGATATGGGGTTGCCCATGTTCATCCGGAGGTTGGAGGTGGTCTGGGGAGGAAACACGTATCCACTACAGGCGCCCCAGTGCTTCTGGATCCACTGAGTGGGGACTTCATGAATAGAACTTGTCACGAGGCTTTCGAGCTTACGTTGACCAGCACACCCCACGTATCAGGTATATCAGATACTGATGATGATCCGCTGTCGCGGGCCTTCCCACCATTGGCAACAGTCAGGACTCATCCACCGGAGCGATTGCCCGTGCTCCTTGATAATTCCGAAACCGGATCTCCGACGTCTCGCGCGGCGTATCCATTCAACACACCCATTGGCGCATATACTGTAAAGCTTCCTAACTCCAGAGCTCCGGTTGCGCTCTCGAACGAAACTCGTCTTACCGCCATGTCGCATTCGAAACCCACCAACTCCGATGAGCCTTTCACGACAGCTGCAAACGCGCCCAAGCCAGCTTGCGAGTCGCGGCGAACATCGACACGTGTCGACTCTCCCTCCCCGACGCTCGTCCTTGACGGAGTGTTTGCCCTCCCACACACGCCTCTTTCTGGGTTACCGCAAGCATTCACCTTCACTGCCCCCTTTCCTACCGCCAATCTTAGTCCCACCCCGGTCGTTGCCACCTCGATGAAGTCCCTGATCATACCTATGCCCATGCAACAGACGGCGACGGGATCTGGGGAACAGTTCAACGCGGAATCACCTCGGTCGAAGCTCGCGCGTGTTCTCATCGCTAGTGCGAGCGGGAACGTCGACGTCAACACCAACGCCGGTGCCTCGTTGCGAACGATGCATAGGGCTCCCTGGCGGGGGCTGGAGCGAGGGCGAGGGCGCAACCGTAACAGCGGGAGCGGATCTGGTACGCCATCATTCGTAAGGGGGAAAGCAGGCATCCGTGCCTCGAACGAACGCAGAACAAGAGTGGAGGTCGAAGGGTCGGAGGCAAGGGCACGGACGTCTGGCGAGTTTGGACTCGAGCTCCGGCGTCACGGTGGCGGCGAAGATCTTGGGAGAGACGGGAAGACGACCCTGGACCGGCTGTCGCTCCCTAGCCGCGTTGGAATGGTTGCGAAGCTGCGTGCGAGGTGGGAGGCGGAGGCAGTGGGGAAATGATGTGGTGATTTGTGTGGTTGAGTGTGATGATTTTGCGTGTAGGCATTTTCTGTTATTTTCCTCTTCGAGTTGGTTTTTATTCTTTATTTGTTTCGTGCTGGCGTTGGTTGATGCTGGAAAGTATGTCTTCAGGAAATGCTGTACCGAACCAAGCCGAGTTTACAAAAGCGCATCCAATCGAATGAGATTATTTAACCGTCCTGCAGACTTGATGCAGTATATATGAATCTCAAGCAGGCAGGGTATCAAGGTAGCTAACTGCATATGCACATTTAAACCAAGCTAACGCTGGTACACAAATCCCGGAACGCCCTTTGCCTCACCATCAACGAGCACCACAAGTTCAATATCACGCACCGGTCCAACGACCGAGCGAATGTCCGACTTTGACAAGAGTCTCGATGGCGCGGTCTCCGCGTGAGACAAATTCAGGTGTAGAGTGCTGCAACAAGTCCTCGTCGAACTTGATGAAGTCGGGCGGGAAGATGGCGACTATGGTACTCCCGCCATATGCAAAGTATCCGAGTTCGTCTCCACGTTTCACACTTTCATTTTCCTACATAACGCGCATGCAAGCGATAAGCAAAGGGGGGGAATCAAGTTGGAAGAAGAAAGGGGTCACTTTGACTGTCCAGACGATGCTTCCTACGAGCAAGGCGCCGATGGCAACAAAGGCAATCTGCTTTCCAGAGGGGGTGTGTTTCAAGAAGAGGATGGATCGCTTGTTGCGAGAGAACACGTCGAGGTTGATCTGGTTGATCGCCTGTGGGTTCACTGTGCGGTATCCGAATGTTGATCAAACTCGTCATTTATGAGCGCGACCAAAGTATCGCTCACTCACCAGTGAAGTACTGCCCGGGAACATCCGTCGCCTTTCCGACAACGGTCGCATCGATGGGCGAGTGGAAGCGATGATAGTCCGAGGGCGCGAGGCGGAAGATGGCAAGAGACCCGCCTTCGAATTGGCGGCAGGTCGAGTGGGAAGGTTCGAGGTTCAACAATGCGGGGACCGAGAACTCGTCTCCCTTGATCCAGAACTTGCGGGCGAGATCGACGGTGGGATAGACAACAAGGCGGCAGTCCGCCGCGGAGCAGAATCCGGCTGGATCATCTGCGTTTTCTACGGGGCGTGCGCCTGGCTCGAGTTTGCGATAGAAGAACTCGTTGAAGTTGGCGTAGTGCTTGATATCTGGATCGAGGAGCTCATCGAGGGAGATCTTGTAGGTCTGGATGAAGGAAGGGATGTTCTTGACGCTCTCCGGGGAATCGTAGATGCGCCCCTCGCGGATGCTCTGTTCTCGGAGGAGGTCCTCGATGTGTTTGTTGCCCTCGAGTAATTTGACCTGTTCCTTCCCGCAGAAGAGGAGGTGCATGCCGAGGCGGGCGTAGATGGGCATGCTCTCGAAAAACTTTTCACCCGTCCTTCTGTCGATGACATAGTTTCCGACATGGTACTTGTTGGCGAGAGTCTGGAGTTGAGGAACGAATTTGTGGAGGATGGGGTGTTGTGTGTGGGCTGCACCGTGGATGCCCTGGGCCACATCGCCGCCACTCAGGGACGGGTGGGTGTTGTCGACAAGGCGCGCGAAGCTCTGGGCGATGTCGTCGTCATCAGCGCCAGAGAGGCCAGAGTGAGTGGAGATATGCTCGATCGGTTTGGTGATGTGGTGGAGTTGGAGATGCATTGGCAGCCGGAGCAATGATCACGAACACAACCTTTTTCCTTATCTATGCTAGATGTCGCGGACCTGTGCTAATTTGGAAATGTCAACAGTAATCACCTGTATGGACTAGCTCCACGTCGTCGGCTTTCGCAATCATGATACCCGGGTGGCAGGTTTACGTCCGAATCACGCCGTCCTATAAATATCAAAGCTTGGACTAACTGCATTCGGTTGGTAAGGTGGAATCAATTCAGCCATTATCAGTACAAATGGATCCCAGGCTGGGATACCTTCAGGGTATTGCATTGATGAACATATCGATGTAAGTGAGGTCCGCAGCGCCGGTCGGTGCTCGAGTGCTCGACCCTGTCCGACTATCATTACAAATCAGAAAGTTCAGGAAGGCGTCCGGCTCGCAGTCCGATCGAGGCAGACTATTAACTAGTACGGAATATCTAACTTGCCATGATTGTAAATTAATTCAGCCAGCTTCGTTACTATGTAAACTACCGATGCTCGCATTCTTGTCCGACTTGGAGATCGGCACCTGGCGCCGCTACGACTCCTTAACACACAACAGAACATTTGCGATGATTCAAGCGAGGTCCGCAAACCCTACCTCTAGAGTAGTGTAATCGAACACGCTGTATACGCCCTGCAGGAAAGTCAACCCAACATTCCAATAATCTAGGCCATATGGTCAGTATAAGTCTATCGCACGCCCATAGAGTTCAGGAAACGATTAAAGTCTGAAACCTCACTGATACGGGAGCGCTGGGCGACGATAGCACTCAAACAATGTGGAGAGCCTTTCTCAATTGGTTGAAGTCTAAGAACTTCGGGGACGATTTTGAATGACTTTCCACCGAAAGTGAAACTAACTGTTGGGAAGGAGTCGCATGGTACTGCAGGCCATCTGCAAAAACGAGATACTGAACATAATGGAAACTCACAGTGATACACACCAAAACCTTGATGTTCCTGGAGGGTAGCATCAAGGTGTCTGTACAATTCTGAAACCCGTTCCCAATCTCCGAAGATGTAGTTTGCGCCAGTGTCGAGGATAGCAGGTACGTTTTCGAGGATTGGATTACCGTCAACGCGAACATCGCCTATGGATACCTGCCACAATCCCTAGATAAATTCCAAGGTCAGCAACATTCATTCTCATGTTCAATTTTAACTTACAGGAACTGTTACTGGTGTATAAGTAATGTCACCATTGTAGAGCATACTATTTGCACCACCGACATACATCTCTCCTCCAGAAGAAGAGAGTTTCAGTGAGAATGTCGGATTGATTAACCTATTGTGTATGGCGAGTGATTCGAACAGCAGATATGTATCGAACTTCGACACGGAAGGGAAGGCCAATCCCAATAAACCGTCTGCATACCCATTGTTCTGTAACGGGGAAGTGTATGATGATGCGGAACCAAAGGCCTGGCGGTCTGCCTAGCTTGGAATTGAATTGAATGATCATGGTCATAAGCAATACAAAACTTACAGTAAATCCAGCGATAGTTACATTATCAATATATCGAACACCTTTGACGATGGATCCATCCGAATATTCAAACTGAAATAATTTCCCCTCGTATTTGGCCGATTCAGATGAATAAGGATCCCAGAGGTCACGATCTCCCGAAATCCCGTCACATCCAGTCTCCAGTACCCATATATCGCTGCGTTTATTTCAGCAAGATGAGCTAGTACAATAACCAAGAAAAGACACATACGCTGCACCAGTATCGATGTGGACTGTGACGTAGATCAGAGTATATACATATCTGAATGATGCGGGGAGAACTTACCCTTCAAGGTCTTTGGAGGAGTACCGATCGAAATCTCGCACATCCATACCTTATCTTGGTAGTTTGTTAGCGGAAGGCTAGCACCACGCGTTCCGAGCCCAGATTCCGAGTCATTCCTTTTCAGAGCGAGAGGATGCATCGTACCCGTGTTCATTTCATAATTGTCCAGCGCTTTAAAGATCTTCCTATAAAACAGCCTAAGCAGACAAAATGCAATATTTCATTGTACGTACTCCCTGACTATTACACCATGAGAGGTGATTGCATGGAGTCCGAGATCATCGATATTTCTGTTAGACTCTGGGTCCAGAAAGGGAGAATGTCTTGCAAGCGGTATGGCTATGCCACCCGCCTTCCAGTTTGGTATGGGCTTTGCGATGGCCAAAGTAATTTGTGCGCCAGTGACTGCAAATGTGACTATTGTATTGCTAGTGATGAATCGCATCGTGATGGAACGGAAAGGATTGGGTATGGAATATTCATCCAGGGACGTCCATAATAAGAAACCAAAGGTGACAACATCCACGGTTATCATAGATACGAATTCCAAAACGAATGATGCATAGGTCGAATTGATGACGATTGAATGTGTATTCCTGGATCCAAAGGGACAGGTCTTTCAAAGTAATTTGTGGGAATATCAAGATCATCCCGGAAGCACCTTCCGATGTCCGTCGCGATCCTGACGTATGAATTGGTGTCGGTCGGGTTTATGTGCCATTTATGAACAGTATCGTTTAGACCTACATCTAAATCGCGTCGTGTGCCTTGTGTCAGGTTTCCTGTGGGAATACGGGATTCATGTCCTTCACGACGAGAAGTACTGATTGTACCTTCTCATTTTGACTCTCATGTCATCTTCAACAGCATCACGTCCTGGTATCTGTAGGTTCTGTTCGTTCTTTGGTCGTGGAGGGCGTGTTCTACACTGGGTCCAGGGGTTGCCCGATACATATTATTATTATTGAACGAGCGTAATAATCATGCAGCGACTGGTCAGCCTCGTTGAACTATGGGGACAGAAACTGCTGAATCGCCGGAATCTGGATCGAGACGTAAATCCACGCTTTGCACTAACCGAGGCAAGTCAGGGCTGGGGGCAACTGACTCGAAACGTCGGGGGCAGATGAAACAAAATGGCGCAATGGGGCGATGGCATGATGCAACTTGAACACTATGTGACCATAACCAAGTCGATGCAGAAAGGAAACAAGATCGTAATTGAGAGTGCTGTACATGCGGGAGGGGTCCTCGAATCTCTTTAATCGTCCAGGAATGTCAAGCTGGATGTCACACAAAATTGCACTGCCGGCGTGCAAACGCTTGACTGCCAGTGAAATGCGCACATGAATCAGATGACGTTTTTGTTGATAGAAGGGTATTGAGGATCTTGATGGCGTTCAAATCTCGACTGAGGTGATGTAGTGCACAGAAAGGGCGTGTCATATTACATATGGTCAGGATCTCGGAACCTTGAACCGACTGAGAAGTTGTTGCTCATGCATTTAATAACTTGGTGACATACATGTATCAGCCACCGATGGGTTTCTTTGATAACCTACTAACAAACAGGTAGAGAAGAAGAGTACAAAGGGAGTGTGGGGCTAGGGATCTGGCCCACCCAGGACGGGAGGAGCGCTCATCGCGACGATAGTGTCTTTGGTACACTGGACTCCAGCGCTAGCATATTCTTCCAATTTAGCGCTAAGGCCCTTCCAAAACACTAACAGTAGAATCTTGTCCACCCGCTCTATAGGTCCACTAAGCTCACTACTGCCGATTAAGCATTGCTATCGATAGTACAACGCTCTGGTAGGGTAGATATCAATGAACTTTCCTAGTATGTAAAATCCATAAACGTACAGTATACAGAGAACATTCTTGATCATTCAAGCAAGGTCCGCAAATCCAACCCGCGAGGTGCTATAATCGAACACACTGTATACGTCCTGCAAGAAGGGCATCCCAATGACCCAAAATGCTAGGCCATACAGCGAGGTGCCATTCATTTAGCGCAAGAAGAGACAAATGGTTGTGGAAACGATCAACTGAAAGACCTCACCTATAGGCGAGCTGGCGGCGGCGATAGCACTGAAGCAATTAGAAGAACCTTCCTCGATTGGTTCAAGTCTGATAGATTCGGGAAGCATTTCAAATGTCTTGCCACCGAACGTAAGGCCCAGTTTTGGAAAAGAGTCACAGGGTACTGTGGACTATCAACAAAACCAAGGTAGGTACCGAGCACAAATGGGACTCACGGTAGTACAAGCCGAAACCTCTATGTTCCTTGAGGGTGCCGCCAAGACGTCCGTACAACTCCGCGACATGTTGAGAATCTCCATAGATATAGTTCGAACCAGTGTCAAAAATAGCAGGTACATTTTTGAGGGTGGGAATACCATTAATGCGAACGTCGTCCATGGACACCTGCCACAATCCCTACATAAATCAATGTCAATAGCATGCACTCTTATACATTACCTTGACTCACAGGAACTGTAACGCGTGTATAAGTAATATCACCATTGTATAGCATACTGTTTGCTCCACCGACATACATCTCGGCCCCCGAAGAAGAGAGTTTCAATGAGAATGTCGGATTGATTAGCTTATTTTGTCTGACAAGCGACGAAAATAACGGATCCCCGTCGAATTTCGAAACAGCAGGGAAAGCCAATCCCAATAAACCGCCTGCGCGCCCATTATTCTGTAACCGAGAAGTGTACGATGTTGCAGAACCAAAGGTCTGAGGGTCTGCCTAATTTGACGTTAAAATTCAATGATCATGCTCATAAGCGATACAAAACATACAGTAAATCCAGCGATGGTTACATTATCCGACCATCGATCACCTTTCACGATGGAACCATCTGAATATATGAGCTCAAATGACTTCCCCTGGTATTCAGCAAATTCGGATGAATCGGGATCTCAGAGGTCACGACCACCTGAAATCCCATCACAGCCAGCCTCCAGCACCCACATATCTCTGGATTTGGTGATAAGAACAGCAGTACGAATCAGATGGAGATACCTACGCGGAGCCAGTGTCAATTTCGACTGTAATATGGATCAGGGTAGATATACGAGGCTGAGAATGATGCAAGAATTTACCTTTCAGGGTCTTGGGAGGAGTACCAATCGAAATCTCACACATCCAAATATCATATTGATAAGTTGTCAGCGGGACACTAGCACCACGGGCTCTGAGTTCGGACTCCTTCTGTTTCAAGGCGAAAGGATGCATCGTCCCCGTGTTCATTTCGTAATTGTCTAGTCCGTCAAGGATTTTCCTGAGGAAAAGCTTGAGCAAATGAGATGTCACGGTTAATCGCACGTACTTCCTGACCGATATACCATGCAAGCTTATTGCATCGAGATCAATATCTCTGCTGGAGTTCAGAGAGAATGAATGCCTGACGAGGGGTATGGCTATACCGCCTGTCTTCCAATTTGGTACCGGTTTCGTAGTGGCCAGAGAAATCAGTCTGCAGGTAACTGCAAATGTGGTCATCATAATGAAATGCATCTTGGAAGAGACTGAAGAGTGGAAAGGACGCACGGCGAAACATCCACCTACAAACCACAAGGCTGATAAACCAATAGTAACGACATTTTCAGCCATCAGTGATAAAAAGGAAATGAATGATACATAAATCAAGTAGATGATAATTAAATGATGGTGGTATCATCCAAGTCGAGAACAAGAGTGTGATGCAGAACGGAACAGTCCAAACAGCCGCAAACTACTACCACTACTCATGTCAGTTATTACAGTCGGTAGTTGAACAACAGCGATCGAACCCTCTGATGTACTTGTCATGAACTCTCCCATCATAGATTAAGGTGAATGGATAGAACTCATAAATATGCAATGTACTAGGAGATACTTCCGTGATTCAAGCCAGATCCGCAAACCCGACCTGCAAAGCACTGTAATCAAATACGCTGTATACGCCCTGCAGGAAAGTCATTCCAACGTGCCAATATTCTAGGTCGTATAGTCAGAACGAGTCCATCAAGCATAAATGGTGTTCAGGAAATGATGAACTCTGATCTCACCGGTACGCGAGCGCTGGGCGATGATGGCACTGACACAATAAGAAGAACCACTTGTGATTGGTCCAAGTTTGAGAACTTCGGGAGGGATTTGAAACGTCTTGCCGTTGAAGGTGAAGCCCAGTGTAGGGAACGAGTCGCACGGTACTGCAGGGAATCAATGAAAACAAGGGACAGAACGCACTCGGAACTCACGGCGATATAAACCAAAGTCTGTACTTTGTTTCCAGAGTGCACCACCGAGGCGTTTGTACAATTCTGAAACCCGTCTCCAATCTCCGAAGATAAAGTTTGCACCAGTGTCGAAAATGACAGGCACATTCTCGAGGATTGAATTACCACCAACGCGGACATCGTCCATGGACACCTGCCACAATCCCTACATGGTAAGTTCCAAGATCAGCAATTCAGCAACATTTACCCTCATGTTCTATTCTAACTCACAGCAACTGTTACGGGTGTGTAAGTAATGTCACCGTTGTAAAGCATACTGTTTGCTCCACCAACGTACATCTCTGCCCCAGAAGGAGAGAGTTCCAATGAGAATGTGGGGTTGAATACCTTATTTTGTCTGACAAGCGATGCAAATAACGAGTTAGCACCAAATTTCGAGATGGAAGGGAAGGCCAATCCCAATAAACCGTCTGCATTTCCATTGTTCTTGAACGGAGAAGTGTAGGATGTTACAGAACCAAATATTTGAGGGTCTGCCTAGCTTTGTGTCAAGCATGGTCGCGCTCATAAGCAATGTAAAACGCACAGTGAATCCAGCGATAGTTACATTATCAATATATGTGGCACCTTTGATGATGGATCCATCTGAATATTCGAACTGGAATGGTTTCTCCTCGTATTCTGCTGAATCGGATAAAAGAGGATCCCAGAGGTTGCGATCTCCCGAAATCCCATCACACCCAGCCTCCAGCACCCACATGTCCCTGCCTTGACTTCAATAAATGGGGCTACAAGAACTAATATAAAATGCTTACGCTGTACCGGTATCGATGTGGACTGTATCATAGATCGGGGTGAACTGGTATCGGACTAATAGAAGGTGAATTTACCCTTCAAGGTCATGGGAGGTGTGCCAACCGAAATCTCGCACATCCACATCTTATTTTGATATTTCGATAATAGGATGCTAGAACCGCGCGTTCCGAGTGTTGACTCAGACTCTGCGTCTCTCTGTTTGACAGCGAGAGGATGCATCGTCCCTGTGTTGATCCCATAATTGTCTAATCCACCAAGGAGCTTCCTAAAAAAAGGCTTGAGCGAACCAGATGGAACGACTCGTTCCAACGCACTCCCTGATTGATATACCATGAGAGATAATTGCGTCAAGATCAATGGTTTTGTTGGAGTCCAGAATGAAAGAATGCCTGACGAGCGGTATGGCTATGCCCTCCGCCTTCCTGTTTAGCGCTACAGGTTTCCCAATGGTCAGAGCAAGCAGCGTGGCTATAATTATGGTTTTCGTAATATGTCGCATTGGAGATAGAAAGGATTCGGGATGAAACTTTGTCTACCGTGACCTACAGACCTTAATACTGAAAGCCAACTGTCACAATATCCACACTGTTTCATGTCCATCGAGGACATGAACAAAAAATGATGCGTGGGTCAAACTGATGGTTGAACGTTGAACTTGAATGTTACAGACTGTTACACACATCACATTCACATTTGACATGCGTTAGCCCTTGCTGATAAGAAACCTCCTTCACTTCCGAGCCGCCTTCATTACGACGCAAGTAGCAGTCTGAGTTAGGAGCCCGTTTTCCATTCACTTTGAGTACGGGACGAAGGAGGGCCATCAAGCGATGAACTCGGAAGTCTCGCCGATACGCGAGCGTTTGACATGATGATGCTGAAACAATCGGCAGAACATGCCTCGATTGCATCAAGTGTGAGAACGTCTGGAGGGGTGTTGAACATCTTGTCACCAAAGGTAAAGCCCACTGCTGAAAATCAGTCTCACGATACCGCAGGTCGTCGTTTAAAACAAGATACCACACATTCAAGACTCACAGTAATAGAGACCAAAGTCTCTATGTTCTGCAACGTTACCGGCAAAGCCCCTGCATAATTCTGCTACGTGTTCCTAATCTCCGAAGATCAATTCAGTAGCAGTGTCGAAGATAGCAGGTGAATTTTCGAGGATTGAATTATTATCGACACGCACATGGTCCATAGACACCTACCAGAATTAATACATAAACTTGAATGCCGATGTCAGCAACATCCACTCCAATCTACCACCTTGATTCATAGAATAAGTTGTGGGTGTATAAGCGATATGACCATTATACAGCATACTAGTTGTTCCACTGATGTGTACCCTGGCCCCGGAAAGATAAGAAATGGGACATGTTCTATAACGGAGAAATGGAGGATTTTGCAGAACCAATGGTTCGAGGGCCTGCCTAGCTTCGCGTCAGAAATTCCGATGGTCACGTACTGCTAACCTATTAGTGTCGCGCTATTGTAGTTCAATGCACCTCAAGGGCGGCGTCATCCCAACGATGTTTTCACTGCAAACTCCCCTGATTAAATGCATTAAATACACAGATATACAGCATATTCAGTTCGGGATCCATTCAAGCAAGGTTCGCCAACCCGACTTGTAAATTACTGTAATCGAAGATGCTGTATACACCCTGCAGAAACGTCGTCCCAATGATCCAAAATGCTAGGCCGTATAGTCAGAACGAATCCTTCCACCAACACCAAGAGGTGTTCAGGAAACGATAGTGAATCTCACAGATAGGCGAGCTCTGCGCGATGATAGCGCCAAAGCAGTTGGCAGAACCCTCAGTAATTGGACTCAGTCTGAAAGCTTCGGGAGGAATTTCAAACGTCTTGCCACCGAAAGTGAGGCCCAGTGATGGGAATGAGTCGCACGGTACTGCGTCTGGTATATAAAAACAGGGTACCGAACGCGATTGGAACTCACGATAATAGTAACCAAAGCCTCTATATTCTTGGAGGGTACCGTCCAGACGTCTGTACAATTCCGAAACTCGTTCCCAATCTCCGATGATGAAATTAGCACCAGTGTCGAAAACAACAGGCACATTTACAAGAATTGTATTGCTGTTCATACGAACATCGTCCATGGATACCTGCCAGAATCCCTACATAAATGCCAATGTCAGTAACATCTACATCAATCTACCACTTTGACTCACAGGATGTGTTACGGGCGTATAAGTGACATCACCATTGTACAGCATACTATTTTCCCCACCAACGTACATCTCAGCCCCAGAAGAAGAGAGTTTCAATGAGAATGTAGGATTGGTTAGCCTATTTTGTCTGACAAGCGATGCAAATAACGAATAAGCACCAAATTTGGAGATGGACGAGAAAGCCAATCCTAATAGACCGTCTGCAGGGTATTCAACATTGTTCTGCACCTGAGAAGCAGTGAACGATGTTGCAGAACCAAAGGTTTGGCGGTCTGACTAGCTGAGCATCAGTATTGAATGGTTATCCCCGATGAACTGAAACCTACAGTGAATCCAGCGATGGTCATATTATCAGACCACAGATCGCCCTCTGCAACTATTCCATCTGAATATTTGATCTGAAATGATTCTCCCTCATATTGAACAGATTCAGATGAATCAGGATCCCAAAGATCGCGAGCTTTGGAAATCCCGCTACAACCAGTCTCCAGCACCCACATATCGCTACGTTGAGTTGAATAAAACAACACATATGTGAACTAAAAGAAAGTGCCTACGCTGCACCAGTGTCGATGAGAACTATCACGGAAATAAATCAGTGTAAAGGCGTATGAGAATAATACAATGAAACTTACCCTTCAAGCTCTTGGGAGGAGTGCCAATTGCGATCTCGCCCATCCAAACGCTGTTTTGATAAGTTGTTAGCGGGACGCTAGCACCAATCCTTCTGAGACCGGATTCTGAGTCGCTCCGCTTGGCAAAAAAAGGATGCAGCATCCCTGTATTGATCTCGTAGTTTTCTAGCCCAGTAAGGATTTTCCTAAAAGAAGCATGAATAGACGAGTTTGTGATGATTCATTTACCTACTCCCTGACTGATATGACATGAAAGGTGATTGCGTCGAGTTCAATGCCTTGCCAATTGGACCCAGAGTTCAGAAAGGAAGAGTGCCTGGTGAGCAGCATGGTCATGCCATCCATCTTGTTTGGTAAAGGCTTTGCAATGGCCAGACCAAGCACTCTGCCGAAGACCGCAAATAAGGTTATTGGAATGAACCGCATTCTAGAAACGTGGTAAGGATTGGTGATGAAATAGACACTTCCAGCCCTTGATAAAGAGACGCCAACAGCAACAATATCCATGGCCATCACTGATAGAAACAAAATGACTGATACATAGGACAAATTGATGATGATTGGATATTGAATGGTAGTGGCGGCATCTGAGTAGGGAGCATGAACGTCACCCACTGAAACAGGTCTACAGTGTAAGAACGAAAAATAATTGGGATACATCTTAGCGTAAGCACTACTTAGAACAGTCTAACTTTAGATTTCTCCCGATGATTGCAGATGATCTGTATGTTGGAAACCTGAAACATCAAGCACGTATGCCAATTGTGGGGAGCAGACGAAGAAATTACGCCCGCTAAGTAATCTGTTGCAAGTCCAACTGTCAAGGAGATCTGGTCCCGGGGTCGTCACCTCAATCACAACCCATCTCAAGCAGGTTTTCTCCCTGGATCGGAATCAGCTGCCTGAAATGCACCATTGGGTATTGAAATCAGGGATGAGTGGGTCGTACAGTAGTATACAGGAGGTCCATACTGCACATTTCGCAACTCAACCAAGTGAGCTGAAGTGATAATATTGCATCCACTGACCGATGGGACTGAGCATAAGCAATCTTTGGACAGCGCTTCGTATGCTATGGGGAGGATGACAGTGGGCTGAGAGTGGACGGGCGGAGCACTCTCTGGCCTGGGACGGGAGCCCGAGTTACCAGGTATGGTAAGCTACGAGGGTGAGTGGGAATGCCTCGCAGGCAGGTGTAGCAGCTGAGATTGCGCACTCTAGACCCCAGGTAGATGAGCTGCGAGGAGCTGGAATGGGAAATGGAGGCAGGTGTGGTGGGTAGGTGCGTTGAAACGGGCTCGGACGAGCGCTGCAAGGCGAATGAGCGACGTGGCGGAAGCGAGAGAGAGAGCGCCAAAGTAGTGTTGCCAAAAGACCTTGCACTGTGGCACTGCTCGTGCCTCACCAAACCACAGTCCGCCCCCCCCCCCAGCCTCGAATCATGTTAGGCATCTGTCCGTCATCCGATCGAAATTACGGAGTAAACCTGGCAAAGCAACATGAACAAAAAGAACAGGATGGAACATCTACCTGCTAGCTATCAAGGCGAGGGTGAACTGATCTTTTTGCGCTGGCCAGTACCTGCGCTCAGTTCTACATCCCTGCTCCATTCTTCTTCCACAGATCCACATATCTTTCTCGGTGCCTGAAGGTACACATGAAATAGAACGAGAACGCTCAGGATAAGATGTGTGTCGGCACGTCCACAATAGTACTATCAAGGGGGATGGGCTGATGTCTAAGAAGAGTTTCGAGAGATGAGAAAAGGCTGTCAGACTTTTTTGTTGAGGACCATGCGAAAAGCCTTGGTGGGTTTTGCTGCCAAGATGGGCGCACCGTGTCGAGATTTTGTGGGAATCATGGAGAGGAGTGCATATGGATCAAATGGATTCTGTAGTTTTGATGGCAGCGAGATTCAGAGTGGACTCAGCCGCAACTACTATGGGAACCGCATACATCGCGTTCTCACCCGAATTTTCACTAGCGCTAGCATGCTGCACTATTTATCTCTTCTGAGCTACTATACTCGACTTCAAAATCTTGGTAACCCATTGCTCTCCACGGTTGTTTAAATGCTAGTGAGGGGTTAGTTATTTGCAGTGGCAGTGTAAGCCTCACTGCTTACCAGTCACGTGTCTCGCCCTATATATACCCGATCCGCCCATACGATAGATCAGTAATAGCCCTTGTGCCCGTACGTCGTAGTCGCCCTATAGAGTGTGGTCCTGTTCTTTTGTGCCCGCCCTTATCAGTGTTTCCGCCGTTGGCCACGGTCGGCTTCCATGCAGGGTCGTTGAAACGAGACCCGAGCACACCTAAATAGTGGTGTCAAGTCTACCAAGATGATAATAGATTACTGAGGCCGGAAGTGGGGCAACTGGGGCATAAAAACGAACGGTCTATTTGGTGACTGCAAATGGCTGTGGGATCCAGGAGGGGCGCTCGCAACCGCAACATTGGTACCGTCGATGCGTGTTACGAGCGAACAATACTCACTGAGGATCACTCCGGACAAGCTCGAAGAGAGCGAGTAATCAGAGGGATGAATGAGATTGCTAAAACTAAAGAAACGTAATACAGGATGAGACGCTTTATATACTACTATACACGAGGCAAACACGAGAGCGAAAGCGATATGTAGAAGGAAGAAGAACAATGTGAATAACGAGAATAATGAAGAGGTGAAGAGAGAAAGAAAGAAACGTTACAGTGCGGACCATGGACTCCTCCCACCTGGGCATTTTCAACAGCTCGATGGCCCGGGTGATCCCTACCACCAACCTCACAGAGAGTCACTCTCTTATGCCTACCCAAACCAACTGGTATATAACAGCCCTAGAAGACCAGAGATCATCCCATCCGATGACTCCCTTATACAATGCATCAAATGGACAAACATACGGTGACCAGCAATGTTAACGATGATTCAGGCTAGGTCTGCAAACCCAACTTGTAAGGCAGTATAATCAAATACGCTATATACGCCCTGCAAGAAAGGCAACCCAATCGTCCAAAGGAGAGGCAAGCGCTGGGCAATGATGACGCTGAAACAATCAGGAGAACCTTCTTCAATTGGTTGAAGTCTCATCACTTCTGGAGAAATCTCAAACGTCTTGCCACCGAACGTAAAGCTCACTGCCGGGAAAGAGTTGCACGGTACTGTAGGCTGTCAATAAGCACAAGGTACCGAACACGATCTGAACGCACTCGAATAGTAACCAAACCCTCCGTGTCCCTCAAGAGTACCATCCAGATGCTGGTACAACTCTGAAACCCGGTCCCAGTCTCCGTAGATGAAGCTTGCACCAGTGTCGAAAACAACAGGTATACTTTCGAAAATTGGATTACCATTGACGCGAACATCATCCATGGACACTTGCCACAATCCCTACATGAATGTTAATATCAGTGCGATTCACACCCATCTACGGGGCCATTTGACTCACAAGGTGTGTTACGTGTGCATAACTGATGTCACCATTGTACAGCATACTGTTTGCTCCGCCGACATACATCTCAGCCCCGGAAGAGGAGAGCTTCAGTGAGAATGTCGGATTCATCAACTTGTTTTGTACTGCAAGCGATGCAAAGAGCGGATATGCGTGAAAATCCGAGATGAAAGGGAAGGACAATCCCAATAAGCCTTCTGCGGGGTATTCATATGGATGTAACGCAGCGTACGACGTTACGGAGCCAAATGTCTGCGGGTCTGCCTGGCTTGGCGTCAGTTTTAATGCTGGTACCCATTAGTGATACAAACTTACAGTGAACCCAGCAATGGTTACATTGTCAATGAATCGATTCCCCTTGATGGTGGATCCATCTGAATATGTGAATTCAAATGAATTTCCCTGGTTCTTTGCAGTTTCAGATGAATTTGGATCCCAGAGGTCACGGTCTCTGGAAACCCCACTACAGCCATTCTGTAGTACCCATGTATCACTGCACTGACATCAATCAAAACACGTATGAATTGAAAGAAGGTACATACGCTGATCCAGTATCAATGTGTACTGCAATGTAGATCGTGGTAAATATTCATGGAAATGTTATGAAGAAATTTTACCCTTCATGGTCTTGGGAGGAGTGCCAATCGAAATTTCGCACATCCACATCAAACTTTGATATGCTGTCAGCGACACACCAGTACCACGCGTTCCAAATCTGGACTCCTTCAGTTTGACAGCGAAAGGATGCATTATCCCCATGTTGATCTCGTAATTGTCTAGCCCACTAAGGATCTTCCTAAAAAATGCCTGAGCAGACAAGATATAACTGTTTATTTTCACGTACTTCCTGACTGATATACCGTGAGAAGTGATTGCGTCGATATCAATACTGTTATTGGACTTGGAGTTCAGAAATGGAGAGTGCCTGGCGAGCGGTATGGCCATGCCATTCATATTCCAGTCTGATACAGGTTTTGCCATCGCGTGAGCAACCAGTTTTCTGGTGACTGCAATGATTATCGCAATGAATCGCCACATCGTAGATGAGTGAAAAGGACCAACAGTGAAAAGTCCGCACACGGACAGTTATGACGAGAAATTAACGGCAGCAATGTCATCTTTTGGGGGGATCAGGAGTCTGAACAAAACGAATGATGCATGGTCAAACTGATCATGTGTGAAGAATGAATGATGATGCTGCCATCCAAGCGGGGTCAAGAACTTGGGGCAGCTTGGGAACAGAGCATAAACCTTAACGTAGGTCAATTCGGAGGACGGAGACTCTTGCAAGGTCCTCATCAAGACACTGCCATTTGGATCATATTGTGAAGTTACGATTGCTTGGCAGAACACGGGGATACGCCCCGCAGGGAAGTCCTCCCAACGCTCCAAAATCCTAGGCCATATCATCAGAAACTAGCCCACAAAATGGCAAACAAGTGGGTTCAAGAAGCGATGAGCTCTGAAATATCACGTATAGATGAGCGAGAACGAGGGCTGGATTGGCAATCGCACTGAAACGATTGGATGTGTCGTCTCGATGTTCATCTCGTAACTGTACAACTCACCAAGGATCTTTCTGAAAAAATGCCTGAGCACAACAAATGCAACTATTCATCCCACCTATTCCCTGACCGATATACATGAAAAGTGATAGCGTCAAGATCAGTGCGTTTGTTGGACTGGAATACTATCGCCATGTCTGTGTTCACATCCGGATCACTTGCACTCTCCGAGCCATCCTCTCCTGTCGCGTTGTACAGAGTGGTCACTGTGACACCTTTGCAGCACAACCGTGTCAACGTCAACGCTAGCAGTCCAGTGCTCAAAAGAAGACCTCTGCGGCGTGTGCTTTATGAACATGCAACCCTCTTGAACCGAGTTCGGGAAAACACTCCTTGCAGACCCAAAACGGGCAAGATCCTTAAGCGTGGTTATGTTGACTGAGAAGCCTCTAAGCGGACAGAGAATATCAAGGACGCACTGCACGAGCACTTGGTGTACGTTTGGTGGGATTATGACACGTCAAAGGTCAGGAGTGATAGTCGACCACGACGGTTTGGCTAGGATTACATACTGACGGAATAAATAGCAGGCGGAAACAAAGATTCGCAAGCGACCAGACACGTTAGACGGAATATAGCAGGGAAGGGAACAGGTTTGGTCAAAGCCCCTGCCGCCGATAGAGCTACGGCTTCCCGGAGAGGGGAGTTGTAGTCGCGTAATAGAGCAACGCAAGTGCAAGTGAGATATAAAGGGGATGAGCTACGACCAGGCGGAGTAGGACACGGAGACAGCACTCGCAAAAACACGCAGGCTGTCAGGATTCACCAGGAGCTTCTCGAGCTGTGAATCTCGTATATTCCAAGCAGACAGATCGAGTTCTTCGATGCACGCCAAGAGACATGTGTCCGCCGGAGGCGCATAAAACTAAGCATAAGTGTGCATGATGGAAAGAGCCCAAGAGCAGTAAGCATCAGTAAGACGGGAATTACATAATCGTTGGTTGGCAACCGTCATGAGCACGCTCAAGACCTGGATCTGCGAAGCCTTCCCTTCTAAGCCGACTTTCAGCACCCAAGACATCCCTGACCTCACAGGGAAGGTGATCATCGTCACAGGTGGTAGTACGGGCATTGGCAAAGAAACAGTCAGGGTACGACCTGTGTTCTCGTCTAGTGTTGTTGCTGAGGCTTGTCGCCAGGCCCTCCTCGCTCATGGAGCGCGAGTATACATCGCAGCCAGAAACGAGGCCCAGACTAAAAACACGATCCGCCAGCTCAAAGAGGATACGGGCGCTGAAGCCACTTATTTGCGTCTTGACCTGGCGAACTTGAAATCCGTCAAGTTGGCTGCAGAGGAATTCTTGAGGTCCGTGTGTCATGCTCGTTCCCGGCCACTAGTGTTGATGTACCCATGGCTCCTGAATCACCGATACAGCAAAGAATCGCAGCTTCATGTTCTCTTCAACAACGCGTGAGTTGTACTGCAGACTCGAGATCAAGCATTTTTTTGTACAATAATCTCGGCAGCGGTGTCATGTTACCCCCAATTGATTGGCTCACAACTGATGCATTCGACCTCCAATTCGGCACAAACGTTCTGGGTAGGTTTCCATACTGTTCCGCTCCCTTCCACCGTGCGTCTTGAAGTCCAAAAATAGGACACCATTACTTCACCAAGCTTCTCCTCCCGACAATGATTACCACCGCCAAGACGAGCTCTGATGGCAAGACACGCATCGTCACCACTTCCTCGTCCGGCCACCTCTTCGGTCACCTTGACTTTGACACATTCAAAGACTCACCGAAGCGACGAAAACAAGGCTCCGGTTTTTTGTACTCCCAGAGTAAATTTGTGCGCACTATATAATGGCCTTCGATTGTATGTATCTGACTCCCTCATGATACGACCGGGGCAGGCAAATGTGGTCGTTGCACTCGAGCTCGCACGGCGGTACGGCGACCAGGGCATCGTGTCCATCTCTCTCAACCCAGGGAATATCAAGTCAGATTTGCAGCGCCACCTGCCCTCGCTCGTGACATCCATCGCAGTAGGTCGTCAATCCATAGACATTGAAATTATTATTTATGGTTGAATGGTCACCACGGGTGACCATCACGCAATTTATGACAGGCTCACGCCATCATGTATGATACGCCATATGGCGCATTAACGCAGCTCTACGCTGGGACGATGCCAGAGGCGGTGGCCCTCGGTGGTAAAGTGCATCTCCATCATTTGCATCAGGGCTACGACGAGAACACTGAATATATATACCTTCCTTCTCTAGTATCTTGTACCCTGGGCGAGCGTTGGGACCCCTTTGAAGGAGACACAAGACCCCGAGCTCGGTGGCAAGCTTTGGGACTGGCTTGAGGAGCAAGTGAAGAATGTGTGATGGAACAGTACTCAAGTACTGGTAAACGCGAACTATATAGATCGTGTAATAATTATGTGAAGCACGGATCACGCTATTCGCTCCCTGTCCGTCCCTTTCCGCCACCGTTGCTCACTTGAAACTCCTAGGTTTGTGGAACAGGTTTCAACTTGAACTGACTTTCATTTTGGCCGCATTCTTATACCCCGCTCGTGTGACACTATCATCATCCAGTCATCAGATTGACCTACGTATCTTTAAATTTGTTTCTATCTCTGATTGATGTGTGGGATATTGCGACAGTTGACTTTTCATAAAGGTCCGTAGGCCGACGTTTTACTTCTAGTTCTCCTCACTGTTCCACAGCGCGTTTTATACGACAACCACTCATACGGTGACCGGTAAACTGGCTGCTTTGGCCATTGCGAAACCTATTCCAAAGTGGATAGCGCGTGGCACGGCCATACTCCTGGCCAGACTTTCTTTGTCTTTCGAATCCCGAGCCCAAAAGTACTGATCTCAACGTAGTCAGCTCCCATAGTAAGGCTACGTAAAATGGGTCGTTGCAGCTGCTCCGCTCAAGCTCTTATTTTGGGGGGCCTAGACAATTACGAGATGAACATGGAAACGACGTATTCCTTCGCTGTGGAACGTAGCAAATCGGACTCCAGATAAATAT
Source organism: Garcileccinum viscosum (assembly GCA_038090455.1). Classification (NCBI taxonomy): domain Eukaryota; kingdom Fungi; phylum Basidiomycota; class Agaricomycetes; order Boletales; family Boletaceae; genus Garcileccinum; species Garcileccinum viscosum. The sequence continues at coordinate 44,741 of JBBPMT010000003.1, forward strand.
TCTGTAGACAGCGTGTGAAGCCCAGTAAAAACTAACCATGCCCGTGTATGTCCGGATATGGTTCCGTATGATTTTAGCGTATAGGATTTGTTTTCCATACAACGCCAGACGATGTCAGGTTTCTCTCATAAAATGAGAATCGTTTGCATGGCGAAAGCTTCCTCCGTATGTTATAATACGTTTTTCCATGCAGAATCATAACATGGCAGATTCAGATGAGTGCCATCTGACGTCCCCGTTGCCCGCCCTTTTCTGCTCCCATATGCCACTGCCTTGCAGGCTTACGTGCTCGATTTCTACTCCAATACGCCACTAGCCCATATCTCAGTGCCTGCTCGTTTTCTGCCCAACAATGCCCTCGTCTTCTGGTATCAGCGATAGGCAGGGACACGGGATGGGTAGCCTTACCTGCTGGACCACCCGCACCTACGACGCTGGGTAAGGAGTGACCAAGGCAATGACATGCTGTGACTGTCGTGCGGCGGCGACGTGCGCTCTCGGTGAAACGAGAGCGTATGGCAGTCACCGCACCGTCCGTGTGGACACGGTGAAAGGGAAAGGGGCGTGCGCGAGCGTCCATACAGACACGCTGAGCAGCTGGAGAAGGCAAGGCTGAGGCTGAGGGCGTTGGTAAATATGTTGTCATGTAGTAGCAGCCACCATGTTGTCACTGGTGACTGCGTCGACGCGTGGTGGCACGCCGTCATGTCAACGCATTGTGTCGTCGTCGTGTCACGTTGTCGTGCGTGCATGTTGATACATCGGTCGTCGTATTGGCGCGAGGCTGACCTGGACGACCCGTAGTGCCTAGCAGCCTGCCTAAGATTCAGCAACATCAATATACCACCCAACACCATATATGAAAGTGAGAAAACAAAGCAAAATCGAAAGAGGAAAATAAAGTAGCCGAAAAGTGTACATTTGGTTGGGAAAGGGCGCGACAGCCATTTCGGCCGCGCATTGGTGTAGATGACGTCGTGCGCGTTTGCAGTTGCAACTTGAAGGGTGCATGAGAGACAAGGAGGGAAACACGGTCGCACTAGCCGAGTGCGTTTGTGCGTTGGCAGCTGTGAGGGCACTTGGGCGATGAGGGGGACAGACGGTTCGACAATGTGGACACTGTTACGGTCGAGGGAGGCGCTGTGCTCATGGTTATGTAACGAGAGGTCGCCGGAGGGCGTCGAGAGGCATCAAGTGAGTGTCAACAAGGTTGTCACAGCATTGGAAGACACACTGTCGTCGATGTAGACAAGGGAGACGACAGTCAGAGAATGCCCTTGCAGTGCTCCCTATCGTCACAAGCCTTCTTAGCTTGCTTCTTTGACTTGAATCCTACATATATACGCTCTAAAAAGAAAGTCAGTAGATAGGTATCGAGATACGTCATCCTACCTGGTTATGGTCAGAGAAGGTAAAACACCAGGGGAAAGCGTACATGGGGCGCGGCGAGGTGGGCAGACAGAGGGTGGCCGCCTGCAAATCACTAAGTCCTTTGGGGACTACAAAACGTATAGTTTGTTAGGATTTTTTGCACTTATAATGGGGTGTCTTTTCCGATTTGAAATCACTTGTGCCTTCTATTGGGCGGCTGGCTGAAGACGAGAAGATTTGTGGAAGCAGTACAGGGCAGATTGTACAGAAAGCAGACATGGGCCCACGCAGATAAAGCAGACAGGGACATATGAAAATGCTAAATACAGAACGGGATATATCAGACCAGATCAAGGCATGATCAGTTTTCACTGGGTGTGAAGACTCACCTTCTTTATCGTCTCTAGATTTGGTGTTAGTCCACTGTTGGAATCACTTGTCAGACAAAATCCGGTAATCAATCCGAAATTTTCATTTACACAAACACTCTTCTTCTGAGGTCAAAATGTACGGTGATGGAACAAACAGTATACTGTACATGGTGAAATTGCTTATACGCCAATAACCCATCCTGTGAATCAAAATGATAGATGAATGTGGATGCTGTTGACGTTGGTATTTATGTAATGCTTGTGGTATGTATCCAAGAACGATGTTAACGCGGTGAAGGTAATCCAATTCTCCACAATGTGCCTACTACTATTTTCGACAGTGGCACAAACAGCATCTCTGAATATTAGGAACGGATTTCAGAATTGTAACGCCTTGATGGTAACGTCGAGGAACATGAAGACTTTTGTTTCTATTCCCGAGAGTTCCGACTGCATTCGGTACATTATTTTCATCTACAGTTTGTGCAGTACCGGCGTGCTACTCTTTCCCAGCAGTCAGCTCGACCTTCGATGGCAAGACCAAAGTCCCTCCAGAAGTTCCCAGACTGTATCGAATTGAGGAAGGAAGTTCTTCCGATTGTTTCGGCGGCGCCCCCGGCGCCCAGCGCTCGCATCATATCGGTAAGATTTCAGAGCGCATTCCTTCTTGGCCCCTTTTGCGAGGCTCGATGGACGCTTTCTGACTATATGGCCCAGCATATTATTGGAACAATAGGGTTGACTCTTTTGCAAGGCGTATAGTATCAATGTGTTTGACCATGCTGTTACTTTACAGGTTGGATTTGTGGAATTGGCCTGAAATATTATCGCGAATCTCCCGGTACGCTATATCTTCATCAATCTGATCTATTTTATATGGAATTTCGTGGTACAAACAGTGTATGGACGCCACGCTTGGCCCAGATAAAACAGTTCCGTATCACAGTTTGCGGAGTTAACTTATAAGAACTTACTATAAGGAATTACGGCTCTCCACGAAACATATTGAATGTAGCAAGTACTAGCAACGCGGCGGAAACAGAAATTGCCGAACGTATAAATAACCTGCCGATTGCATTAGATGATCAAGAACAGAAACAGAGCGATTCGATCCATCGTGACATGGATCTGTGATGATTAGATGTCTGGTTGTTTCATTGAAAAGAACGACCCAAGATCTACTCAATGAACAGGGTAAGGGCCCTGGATCGAGCCAAAAGTCGCCTTGCTGTCGAGAGGACGATCAAACGAATCCCATGATGTCGTATCCATAGCCTGAAGACCGAATGCCGAGTAACCATTTGTATAGAAAGACATTTAACATAAAATACTGGCCTGATGGAAAGCCGGATATTCGTGCCCCAATTTGAAATCTTTAAATTGAATTCATCCACGCACAACCTAAATTTAGTAAATTTAGAACGCATATGCGCTAGCGCCTGCCGGTGGTTTAAAATCAAGTAGCGAAAAATCACGAAATCATATCGTACACAGGAAAGTTTTCTTTCAGAATTTGGGTAAGTACTGAAACATGAAAAGCAGTAACAAATAATCCGAAATTAATGACATGCACACAATCTCCACTTGTTCTCCATGCAGCTGTACTAAGGCCGGTCCATTGTTTAGTTCAAACTGATGACTGAATGTCATAACTGACTCCCGAGCGGGAAGTATCGGTGCAGCATGTTGAAGACCAACATGGACGGCTGGCCCATCAATTGATCATCGTCCCGGTACTCTCCTGCGCGCTTCCCTCATTGTCATTGCTACTGTCTTCAACTCAACCAGTGACATCTGTCCCCGTCTACCCCTTGCTATTTGTCCATAGTCTGCCCTCCATGCAATGAGCTTGCATTAGATTGATTGGACGACATAGACTCACCCACTCTGTAGTTTGTGAAAGAGCGCCACTGCGATGATCATCGAGGGAGGCGAGCAGATCGAATTTTAAATGGTCAAATTGGTGCAAGAAAGTTCAGCTTTCAAATTCCTCCTAGCTCTCTGATCATTTCTCACTATGAGGCGACGACGGCAGTGTTGGTGCCATGCAGGTTGGGCATCTTCCAGAAGCCTGCCAACGGTTCGGCAGGTCCGTACCGCTAAATTCTCAGCTCAAAACCATCACTGACCGATAGGACTATCTGATCATTAATTCATGTCACTCTATGCATATTACTAGGATGGATAGTGGATACAAATCCAAGGTTAGGGTTAAGAATAGACAAAGACAAATGTATCATTGCGGGATAAACAGCGGATGTAGTCGTACTTGTGACGAGCTCAGTTCCATAAATCGTGATGGGTGTCTTGAAGTTTCAAGTTGCAGTTCCACTTGGACTTGATCTCTTCATGCGTGGGGTCTGAGTAGGGCCCGGGTCAATCTTCCGACTCAAACATGTTGCGTCGATATTATCCACCCGGCAGTCTCACGACATTCAATCATCATCAGTTCGGTACCGCAGCGTCACCGCGTCGTGCGGCGACTGTCTTGTGCTCTCGCTCTGTAGAGAACGCATGATGGCCGCCACATGCACGCTCGGACATGCTCACACTCCCCGTTCCTCGTGCGCATGCGCATGCCCTCCATCGTCCCGTCTTCGCCCTCATCCTTGCACATGCCATTGTCCGAGTCGCGGCGACACCGCCCTGCCCCGCCCTTGCAACCAGCCTGCTTGCCTTGCCCCTCCCACTTCAATACATCAGCGTTGTGCAGCGACCGCCGTGCGCTCTCGTTCTGTCAAGAGCGCACGATAGCCGCCGATTAACAAAAAAAATACGCTGGGCATGTCATGTAAATAGGTTTCATATTATGCCTTATAACAAATATACTATTCAAAATGGCAGCTAAACGTTTGTGGAAGCTACAATGTCAATTTTATATAAATATTTTACAAGTCTCCTAAGCGTAGTGCGTGCACGTGAGAGCGCGTCAGCGCGTCGGGTGAGTCGAGGGTGATTGCACACACAGCGCAAACACGGGTACAGGAATGTGGCGCGTGCACGCTGCAAGAGAGGGGGTGAATGCATACATGCGCGAGTCAGTTAAGGCAACGAGGGTAGGCGGGGTGGCGACTGCGAGCGGGTAGGGACCGTAGGAAGCTGGGCAGAAGCGCGCAGTTGCCCGACACGCTTTGAGAGCGCCTGCACAGTGCCGTATTCGACACAGAATAGATCTGTGCTAAAATTAGAGTCAGTTGTGAGAGAAGGGTACCTCTTGGGATCGTAGGAACGCAAAAGAGTGGCGCCTAAGGTGGCACTCTCATGGCATTCAATCATCATCAGTTTGACCTAGATAATAGACCGGCCTTAGATCTGCGTGAAGAACAAATGGAGATATTGTGCCAGTGTGTGACTATAATTTCGGGATTATTGGCTACCGTTCTAGCGCTTATCCAGATTCCTAAATCGGTCGTTAGCGCATGCGCTTCCTAGCACTTTCCCTGCGCTCTTGCTCCCGTCCGGCTGACACTAGGTTCATTTATCTAAACTGGCCTATTCATCATTCTGTTGTTCATATCACTGATGGAGGTGGAACTTCTTACTGTTATAAGGGTTCATGGATGGGAATTTCATCTCCAGTCCTTTCTATTCCTCCGGCATGCAATTTATCACGTTCATTATTATCACTATATTTGCACTCGTCAGCAGACTGGTTTCTCTGGCCATCGCAAAACCTTTACCAAACTGGAGCACAGGCCCGGGTGGCATCTCTATACCGCTTTCTAGACACTCCCCTCTAGACTCCGAAGATTCGGAATGTGTTGATCTCGACGCAATCGCTTCTCATGGCATATCAGCCCAGGAGTACGTGGAATGCACAGTCACATCTAGCCTGCTCAGGATGTTTTGTTGCATAGGAAGATCATCCGTGCTCTAGACAATTACGAGATGAACACAGGAACGATGCATCCTCTTGCTATGAAACGGAGCGGCTTGGAGTCCGGGATCGAAAGGCGTGGCGCTAGCGTACCGCTGACAAGTCGAAGTAACAAGCAATGGACGGCCCAGGTTTCAATCGGCACTCCTCCCAAGACATTGAACCGTAAGATTTCCATGCATTATTACGATATAACGGCTTACTCAAATCTATGTCACAGTCCACATCGACACTGGTGGGGCGTAGGTACCTTCTTCTCGTTCATACAACTATGTTTTCATGCAAACGCAGTGATACATGGGTGCTGCAGACTGGCTGCAGTGGGATTTCGACGGCTCGCGACCTCTGGAACCCAGCTGCCTCTGCCTCTGCTAAGAACACGGAGCTACCATTTCATATCCGATATTCAGACAGTAGCACGGTCACAGGCGTTCAATATACTGATAATATAACCATCGGTGGATTCATGGTACGTTGTATCGTTATGAACATGATCATTAAATGCTGATGCGGCAGCATGCCAAGCTAGGCAGACCCTCAGACATTTGGTTCCGCAACTTCGTACGCTTCTAATTACAGGACTCAATACTATGCAGATGGCATGTTGGGATTGGCCTTCCCTTCCGTCTCGGCATGGGGTGGTGATCCACTATTTGCATCGCTTGTCCAACAAAACAAGGTATTCAATCCGACGTTCTCTTTTAAATTCAGTTCGACTGGAGGCGAGATGTACATCGGTGGAGCAAATAGTATGCTATACAAGGGTGAAATTACGTACACACCTGTGACACAAGCTGTGAATCGAATCAGTAGATGAGAAAGGATGTTGCTGACATCTATATTTATCTAGGGATTGTGGCAGGTATCTGTGGACGATATTCGTGTCACTGGGACTAGCGCTGGTACTAAGATTCTCGAGAATATACCTACTATATTCGACACTGGCGCAAGCTACATCTTCGGAGATTGGAACCGAGTCGCAGAATTGTACAAGCAACTTGGTGGCACCCTTAAGGAATATAGGGGCTTTGGATTCTACTACAGTGAGTTTCGATTGGATTCGGTACCTTTTTTGTTGTCGACAGTTTGTTGCAGTGCCGTGCGACTCTTTCCCGACGCTGGGCTTCACCTTTGCCGGAAGGACGTTTCAGATCCCTGCCGAGATTCTTAGACTTCAGCCAACCGAGCCAGGTTCTTCCGATTGTATCAGTGCCATCGTCGCCCAGCGTTCGCGTTCCGGTAGAATTTCATCCCCTTTTGCGGCGCTATAGACTCGTTCTGACTATATGATCTAGCATATTGGAACATCGGGTTGACTTACTTGCAAAGCGTATACAGCGTGTTCGATTATAGTGCGTTAAAAGTCGGATTTGCAGAGCTTGCTTGAATTATGTTAACGACGCACTGTATACCTATGATCGCGACCCATCTATTCATTATGAGGGAGTAAGGTTATGAGAACTGTAATGCAAGTCTAAGGTTGGTTATTGAAAAAATCACATGTAGGAGCCCGTGCTACAAATACTACCGTCGTCGCTAGAGTTGGGAACAATCATCCCTGCCTTCTTGAGCCGTTGTCGTCCAAGTAGCTATTTGTGTTTTCTACCTACCCTCCCTCGTAGGTAAGACTGGCTGATGCTCACGATGAGGAATGGCAATCTCACCAATGAGGTTAAATCTCCACTTGTTCTTACTTCCTGATCAATGAATGCCATCTGGTACTAGTCCTTGTAAACTAGCCAGAGAAGGCCAACGTTCAGCGATGTAAAGCATCTGTGTCCATGCCGTTGTCCCTTTCCGCAATTGACATGGTCGGTCCTGCCTTCAAACCACCGCTGGCTCTGATTCTGTGCTCTCTGCGGAAATGGCCACGAATCCGAGGGTAGGGAAGCTGAAAGGGCGTCATCCACGGTCTTTTGAAGATGCCGCTCAAGCTGGCGTAAGCAGGATGAAGAATGAAAGGAAAACACCAGTGCTAACTCAGATTGAAGCAAGTGTGTACAGAATTTGGACTAGGGTTCCCAGTACATATGACCATTTTATAAAGGGGGAAATCAGATCGAGATGTCGTGGACTCATGAGGCGCGTCGAGCAGGATGATGAGAGCGCCCCGTATCCGCATCCCTAGAACAGATGTCCCCAAGCATCTTCTTGTCTTGTATCTCACGGATAGAAATCTCCAAGTTGCAATCCTTAAGGAGGGTGCTTATGGGAGCTGGCGAAAGGACGATACAGGAAGCAGATCATAAAGGTCCTGGGTTTGTCTGAGATCGGAATGGGCGTACTGTGTGTCGCAAATTATGCTAGGATATTCTGTCAGCGTGGTAGTACATGAAGTTGTGACTTTCGAATACACCGTTGATGAAATACAAGCTGGAGAGATTTTACAAATCCAACCAGATTTAGTGACAAAGTGTCTATTATGTTCCATTGTCTTCTAAATGACTGGGGTGTGCATGTGACGAGCTGCCCGCTTGGTGCTATGGAAGCGAGAATCGAGGCAGTGTGAACATGAGGATGGCAAAACACGAATGCGAAAAGGAGGAAGAATGAGGACCTACCTGCCTCAACTTGGCCAGATGTATCTTGAGCGTCTCTGCATAATTCTCGAACCCCAGCGTAGCCATGGCATACAAAATATCCTCTCCGCCGATCGTCTTGCGCTTCTCCATGTGGCATTTTTCGGCGGCTTCCGACGTGATGAAGCTGATGAATTCCGAGACGCATTCTTGGACGCATTCCTTGGCATCCTTGGCGATTTTGGCGGTGGAGGGCACAGATTGTTTCATAATGCGGGAGACGTTGGCTATCTAGGTGTGATCAAGCGAGGTGAAGGCGAGGCAAAAGGCATGGAATTTCGAACCAGCTTACAGGCAAGAAACGGTCCTGTTCTCTGTACTCGCCTACTTCTTGTTCGGTGATCGGTGCAGGAGGCGGAGCCTCGGGAGGAGTCGCCTCGTGCGTGCTGGTCGTATCATCCTGTGGTTGTGGTGCAAGCTCAGGTTGTACGTCGGACATGATGGCAAGTAAGTGGCTGTGGTTGAGAATGTCGTCGCGCAGGGAAGTTGAGCCAAAAATAGTCTAACCATATCACACAACCAGATCCAATCGATGGAGCTCATAAGTTCGGGAGCTATTATTCAAAGTGGGGAAATATCTAGTACAATGTTGGTCGGTCAAGAAACACCTACAACCCTGTTTCTTTCTCATCCAATTTGCTAAAACAGCCACTTGGCTCTCTTTATCTTGCTCAAAATCTTCGATGTCTCATAGTTGAAACGTTGACTCATCGATATGATCAAGTCTGATTTATTGTTGGATTTGAATCTCCTGCAGTCGTCAGAGTTTATTCTTCACGGATGTTTGTCAGTGCGTCCGACAATCACACCATCATTGATACTCTCTCACTGACATGTTTGGCTGGTATCTAAATATAGTTGGCGAACTCATCAAGCGAACAAACGGGAGGAAAGGATCATGGAGTTCAAGTTGGTGCACGCCCTACACGTCTCTGGAGTTAGCTGTCAAGCTTGCGACAAGTACATATGTCTCAGCATAAAGATGTTGATTGGCGAGACATGACATTTTATTTATTCAGCCTTTATTCCTCTTCATCCGACCAAGGCACCAACGGTACGAAACGTCGTGTTTGTGTACGTCCAAACTAGAAAAGAAAGGGTGCGGTATGGTACGAGAATGCTAGAGCATGTTTCGAGTGATTCTGGGACTCACCCTAGATATCTGTGCTCGGCGGTCACGCAAGCTCATTGGTTTGGGGGGTGAACTGTCGATATTTGGCGCTAATAGGCTAGCAGATGGTGCTCGATCAGGTCCTACTTGAGCGATACCGGAGACATTGTCTCGCAGATGTAAAGGCTGGTGCTGAGAAGACTGGGCCATGACCGCGCTTGTTTTTCCTGGGTCATGGACTGCTACACAAGGCATGGATGGAAGCGGGGAAGAGAGGGGTGAGGAATGAATTGATATGACATCAGCAAAGTTTGCTTCTAGAGTTTCTTCGATCTTCATTGAATTCGATAAAGTATTTTGATCCAATGGTTTAGCCGTGGTAAGAGGGGTCACTGTCGGCTCGTCAACGGTAAAAAGGATTTTGTCTATTCGATGGATCGTCGTGTCATGCGAGTCAGGGACAGCGTACTCGGGGGGTAAAGGGCCGGTTGTGGCGCTGTTCTCACCAGGCCGCATATATCCACGTGAAATCGAGCTCGAGTGTTCCGTTGAAAGACTCTGGACGCTCTGGAGGCCAATACCTGAAGGTATTATATCAATAAGTGGCCGTCGAGGGACCCGTGCTGTCTGCAGAGGAAGTGGCAGATCCCCTGGGTTTCGCCGAGGTGTTGTCAAGCGTGGCAATTTCCGACGTAAGTGGATATCACTCGAGTGGCACGCTGTTGCCTCGATGTGACTCCGTTTGAAGCCGAGATGATGACCTTCCTGACCACAGATGCCCAAGGGAGAAGAAGCTGGCGCGATGGTACTTTCAGCGCATACGACTAATGAGTTGCCTAGTTCGCGGCGCGTGCTGGATGAGGATTTTCCCGAGGACCCAACCTGAATCGGAGACTCTCGACGCGCATTTTCAATGTCCAAGGACAATTGTATGCTTTCGACGCTCTTCGTCATCGTAGACATTGACTTTTCTACCATGTCGGATAGCGATACTTTGATATGATCGATCTGGGCAGGGATGGCATGAACTGCTGATACAAGCGGCAGAATGGTGCCCAAAAGAGAGGCTTGTTGATCCTGGATAGACTGCATCGTACGTGATTGCATCTCGAGGAGCTGCGCAAAGACGTCAGTGCGTCGTCAGCTCAATGTCTGCGCACCGAGTACCGACTGCTTGAAGTGCATCTATGCGCTTTTCCAATGCTTGCAATGACTTTTCCGTCGACGTTTGCGAGACTTGAAGAAGTTCGAGAGCAGGCGCCTGCGCGGGCGTCCCGACATGCGTCTTCATCTCAGCCTGGCATTTGTTGGCTTCATCGAAGGTGTCCTTGCGTTAGCTGACGACGTTATCGGCATCTGCGCATGCGCACCTATCTCGAGTATCTCGGTGACGACCCTGTCACGCTCAACGTCGAGGAGTTTGTTAGCGTTCATGACCTGTGTTCTACAACCATCGACGCGTTGCAAGAGGTCATCAACTCTGCCGGAGAACTTTTCGAGGTTGACTTGTGTGTCGTGGATGAGCATGCGCACAGATGTTCCAGTCTTGTCCTGGGGCGCGATAGGCGGGATCTGGGAGGGCAAGTCGGTGGACGTCGCATCTTTGCGCAGAAGATGCGCCCAGAGCAGATTGGTGGCCATTGTAAAGACGGAAGAAGGAGGAGGGTCGTTTTATTGGGGGAAAATGTAACTTGAGGGAGTTTGTAAGCTCTGTTAGCAACAGCAGCATGGCGCAGAGGAAGCGCGCGGGGCTCATAACCCCGAGGTCACTCGATCGAAACGAGTTGCTGCTAAATTTCCTTTTTCACGTTTCCTTACATTTTTTCGCGGCACAGATATAAACGCCTAAGCCATTTGTTGAAGGAAATTGACTGGCCCTCAATCGCAACAAATACTAGCTACCAACGCATCCGAAGTACACTGCAGCATTCCCTGTTACGTGCACCGTGATCCTCTACTTTCTTCTTGTGCGCGCCACATTTCCGAGTCTGACTAGCCGTGCCAAAGTACTAGGTGTCAAATGATAAGCTGATGCCAGAGGGCCAGGAACACGAGCTTTGGATGCAAGGGCTACAATGTGCTCCATCATGAAGATCAACTTCACCAAGTGATAGCAGAACCGTAAAGCTGGTCCAAAAAAATGGGCTCTCCCAAATCGTGGGCTGTAGGTTTAATCTAGCAATCTCGCTGCCAAAGAAAATGCTCATTATTTTACATTGGATGCAACCGTATACGCGTGAGCATCTCCGAATCTCTGATAGATTTTATCCTTTGGATTGAGAAATGTCTCGAAAGAGCGTCGTCGGGTAACAATCCTATCCCAGATGTAGCAAGTACTAGCAAGTTCCTTCAAGTTACGTGGAAGGTGTCCACACGATCCTATGATCAATCTGATGCTCACGCTCGAGACTAACAGCAGGTTGTATGTTGTCCTTACGAAGACGGAAGAGAGTGAAATAACCAAGCAAATAGGTGATAGAACCAAGCGCCTTGAAAGCAAGCTACAACATAGTGCTGAGCTCCGTCTAATATGAACGCACAACCAGTTCCGGTGTAGTGAAAATGTGCTCCGTCATCGGAAGCAGTGTCAGTGTCAACTTGAAGGAAAACGGTGAAAAATGGGGAAGGAATTCACCCACAGGTGAGCCTGCAGTTGTCCTTCGTTTGAATGACGAGGGCAACCCGCAGGTTACGGGATTGAGGTACCTGGACCCAACTGGGTATCTGGCAACAATGATGCAATTCATCAGCAACAGCCAGGTCCTTCATAAGCCCTCATCATACCAATGGCAAATTCTGTCACATCTGGACCCTTATGGCCCTCTTTAGTGATGTTTAAGCAAGGTCTGCAAACCTGACCCTTAAAGCACTGTAATCCAACATGTACAGTATATACACCCTGCAGGAATGTCATCCCAATGTTCCAATACTCTGGGGCATATACTCAGAATGAGACCATTGAGCATACCAAAGAGAGGCTTAGGAATCAATGAACATTGAAATCTTGCCAATCGAGCATTGGGTGACAATGGCACTGAAACAATTAGAAGAACCTTCATGAATTGGGTGGAGTCTGAAAACTTCAGGAGGGATTTCAAATGTCTTGCTGCCAAAGGTAAAGTTCACTGTTGGGAAAAAGTCACACAGCATTGCAGGCTGTCATGAAAAATAAGGTGCAGAATGCAATCAGAATTCATGGTAATAGTAACAAAAATTACCATGTTCCTTGAAGGCACCACTGAGGCATGTGTACAACTCTGAGACCCATCTCCAATCTCCATGGATGTGGCCTCCACTGGTGTTGCTGAATGTCAGCAACATCCATTCCTGGCATCTGTGATGTTGACTCACAGGATGTGTCACAGGCATGTATGTGATATCACCAGGTGACCATTGTACAGCATATTGTTTGCTCCTCCAATGTACACCTCAGCTCCAGCAGAAGAGAGTTTCAATGAGATTGTTGGATTGATCAGCCTGTTTTGTTTGATGAGTGATTCAAACAGTGGATCACCAAAGTTTGAGATGGAAGGGAAGACCAATCCCAGTAATCCATCAGCATATCCATTATTTGGTATCTGAGAAGTGTATGATAGTATAGAATAGAAGGTCTGAAGGTCTGCCTACCATGGCATTAGAATCCAATGGTCACAGCTGTAAATGACATAAAGCATATAGTGAAACCAGCAATAGTTACATTATCAGTACATTGATTACCTTTAATGATGGTTCCATCTGAACATTTCATTTGGAATGGTTTCCCCTGGTACTCAGCTGGTCCAGAGAATTTACCCTTCAATGCCTTGGGAGGAGTGCCAATCAAAATCTCACCCATTTAAATGTTATATTGATAGCTTATCAGTGGAATGCTAACACCATAAGTTCTGAGCTTGGACTTGCTCCATTTAACAGTGAAAGGATGCAATGTCTTTTGTGAGCAGCATAGCCATGCTGCCTGCCTTCCAATTTTGTATTGGTTTTGCAATAGTCAGAGCAACCAGTCTGGTGGTGAACCTGAAGATGATCATGACAAACAATCACATGATAGAGGTAAGGAAATAATGCCAGTGTGCCATGAAACATCCACCTACAGACTATAGTAATTGAGGAGCCAACAGTTTCAATGTCCATAATCATCAATGGTTCATTAGGGATAGGAACAAATTGAATGATGGTTAATAAAACTGATGATGATTGGATAGGTCATCTGATGTCTGAGGGAAAGAATGTGGTGCAAAATGGAACTTAATTGAAAACTGTTCCAAGCATAAGTCTTTAGGTCAAGTTGTGGAACAGGTTGTTTTACAAAACCTGCATTTGGATGGCTGGGGAACTGGATTGGCTCATTCAAGGATGTGAAGGTGGTTCCAATTCTAATCCTTCCTAGAACAGTTTATCATAAGGCAGACACAACACTTAGTGAGGAGTCAGAGCTTTAAGGGCATGTAGCAAGTGTTCCATAGTGAATTTGGTGCTCTTGATTTCAAGATATGTTATCACTTACTTTATCTAAGGCTGTGCACATAATTGATTGATCTTAAGTGACAATAGATCTAGTGGTGCTTGATCATGTCTGCAGTCTGTATGTAAATCCATCACATCTGGTCTTTGAACTGGTTCCAGAATCACTCAATATCATGCTTGATGAATGCTACACTGCACTTGAACATCCACCCATTACTCAAACATTGATCTGGGACACTCATCTCTATGTTCTGGACCAATTCCAGAACTTTATGTTCCAATCCACTTTCCATTCACAGCTATTCATTGAGGATGATGTGCTGCCATTGCTGGATGACCAAGCAGATCTACCATTCCACAAAGACTCTGATGGGTACTACTACATGGGGGGGTTGGCAGGGGCCTAGGAATGGGTATGACAGTCTACATACTCTTGTTCTTCTTACCATTAATGTCGACAACAACTGAAACACTAGTATATACACCTGTTGTGCTTTCCATAGTAGTGATACTTCAAAGTACACTTACATGATTTGAGACTCCGATAACCCACGGTTGGTCCCCAGTGCTCACTGGCAACATTCAACTTGCGCTTTTAAGTTGCTAACTTCGGGACAACATTGTCTCACTGACTAACATGAATTCTCGGAGGGATGAGCAGAGCTATATCCCACTAGAATATGACGACGACATTGTGTCTCGACTCGCACAGCAAGATACAGTTCCTTGGTACAGAAAACCCAATCTTAGACTCTTATACCTCCTTATGTTGCCAACCTGCGTTGGAGTCGATATGACAGCTGGGCAAGTAGTTACATTCTTGTGTTCGGATATAAATTGCTCATGTAGAGATAGTTATGACTCATCCATGGTAAACGGCCTTCAGGCTGTGCCTTCTTGGCTTGAATGTAGGAGCATCTATGATTGATGTCATGGTGGTTTGACTCGAATAACAGACTACAATCATCCTCATTCCTCCACTCTCGGTCTCATGGTTTCCATGTATGCTTTGGGTTTTGTCGCTGCTGTTCCGTTTGCCCCCTTGCTTGTCGATAAATTCGGCAGGCGATATCCAATATTTCTTGGAAACATAATATCTGTGATTGGGGGTATCCTTCAGGGATCCGCTCTGAATTGTAAGTTAGGAGCATCTTTCGAAGCCTCTGGTTGCCTTTCATGAAGAAAATCATATAGTCACCATGTTTGTTATCGCTCGATTTATCCTTGGATTTTCTGGCGTATTCTGTGTTGTAGCTGCAGCCGCCTTGATTGGAGGTGTGTTGATGTGATTGCATCTCACTGATTTGTTTGTTAAACTATGCAGAACTAAGGAACGAGTTGTCATTGGTGGTCTTTTCCGTACTTCTTATTATCTCGGTAAATCACCATCATCACCAACTGTGAGGGATCACTCTGAGCCAACTTACCCTAGGTTCCATCCTCGCTGCTGCCGTTACCCTTCAGACTTTTTCCATAGCCAATAACTGGGCGTGGAGGATCCCGTCCTTTTTGCAAATGATTCCCGGGCTCCTTCAAGTTTGCTTCATATGGTTCATCCCAGAGTCTCCTCGTTGGCTAATATCTAGGGGAAGGGGCAGTGAAGCACTGAGCATTCTCGTGAAGTATCATGCTGAGGGAGATATAGATTCAGTGTTTGTCCATGCAGAATATGCTCAGATCGAGCAGACACTTGAAGCAGGACAAGTCATCTCCCAGGTATACCACAAAGTGTTTTCAACACCAGGCATGCGAAGGCGGACCATCATCACGGCGTTCCTCGGTTTGTGCAGTCCCTGGAGTGGGTCCGCACTGATTTCGTAAGATCTGCCCTTGTCCACAATATCTTATGCTCATCTGCTCATCTCGTCGACAGGCATTTCCTTTCCCTGATTTTGGACAGCATTGGTATTCATGATAACCGAACAAAAAATATCGTCAACCTCGCCAAAGTTTCCTGGAAATTGGCTAATGGTACAATCATTATATTGGTTGCGTCTCGATACCCTCGACGCAAGATGTACTTGGTGAATGATACTTTTCAACTACTTTCATTGTTCTAATTATGCATAGGCCTGCACCATTTCTCTATTCATCATACTCCTGGCTTTCACTGTAGCCAGCGCGGACTATTCGGTCACTCAAAGGAAATTATCTGCTCAAGTGGTCCTAGCTTGAGTGTCACGCTTGATGAAAGCATGTTTGCTGTCATTCACACTGCATACTTCATAGTCTCGTCTTTTTACATAGTCCAGCTTACAATCTAGGGTTCGGTGCATTGGATTGCAGTGAGTATGGCACCATAACTGCCATCTTCACCCTAGTACTTCTGTGCGACAACAGGGACTTAAATGTAGATAGACTTCTTGGCGGAAATTTTCCCCTTCCACATTCGAGCCAGTGGAATCGCCTTGTATGAGTGGTGGGGTCGTGGCGGAACATTCTTTGCCCAGTTGATCAATCCTATCGGGATCGATACTCTAGGTACGCCCATGTTTAATGAATGTTTATTTGTAACTTCTGAAACTAGTGGAACCGTTGACTGATAGGCTGGGGATGGTATATCACGTAAGTGCCAGCTTTTGGTCAAAGGTGCGCTGAAACATTGCAACAACAGGTACTGCATTTGGAACGCCTTTCAGATTGTGTTCGTCTATTTTATGTTTCCTGAAACTTCGGGCTGCACACTCGAAGAGCTGGCGTTTTGTAAGTACAATAAATCCTTCATGATGAGTATAATGATATTTATGGTCTGGTCGTAATGCTCGAATAGTGTATGAAGAAGACCGAGAGGCACTGAGGCATGTTGAGACTGAGCGACTACGTGGTCTTAGAGCAGTTGAAACATACGGTTCTGTGGAGGATCGTTCAGGAAGGAATGTCAGCAATGAACAAAGATAAGGCAAACCACGTTCATTTATTAGGCTCGAAAGCTCAGCTACGGGCGAATGAAACACAGATCTCACGTTATATGAGTGGAGTCGCCATCACAGCAGAATCACACTATTTCCCTCTGGGGTGATTTGAAATTCACCTTAAAAACTCAACTTGGGCCAGCGTGTGCTACTGCCCGTGTTCATTCAGGACCAGTTCCATCTGGTGTCCGTCTGTTTTACACATTTGTTACGAAATTCAACCCAGATTTCTTCTCTTAGACCGCTACCAACATAGTGCGTTGGTCTTTTTTCACGCTCGTCCTAGACAGTGTCTTTCCCAGAAGTGTTCTGCTGTTGTATTGTTGCCCAGCTTGCGTTTCACACTCTTATCGCGCTTCAAACTCAAGTTTTCCACATTGTACATGCGAGTCACTATCACTGATAGCTAGTGCCTGACACTTTCATCAATCATGAGCATGTCATAAATGATGGGACCCAGGGACTTGAAACATTTTCGTTCTGTATACTGTACTGAGGGTATGGAAATCAAATAAAGGTATTGTGGGCAAGCACACGTCGCTTCTACCAGAGTGTGCTATCCGTCATACATACTCTCACGCTTACTTCTGCAGGAGAAATGAAGAGGCTTTGGGTGGCGTACGTATTAAAAATCTTTACCCGCCCATGTATCGACAAGTCCATAATTGGGTAAAGAGTAAACATCAGCATCATATGACCCTTCGAAACACATCCCGTAGTATCCATCAAAACATCCTGATAGCTCGTAATGATCAGACAAGGTTCGCAAATCCGACCTGCATATTGCCAAAATCAAATACCGTGTAGACACTCTGTAGGAAAACGATGCCAAGGGTCCAGTGTGCTGGTGTTTCGGGTGGAGGAATTAAATGCTTGGGTCAGCATGGAACAACTGAAAACGATCATAGGATCCGAAGAATATCAGAAGCTCACCACGTCGTCCTCGACCGATGATGCCACTGAAACAGTCATGAGAGCCAGTTTCGATCGGTCCCCGATTGAGGGTCGAACCAGGGATCTGGACTCGAGACATTCCGCTGCCATCAAATTCAAGGCTTATCGTCGGGAAATTTCTACATGGGACTGTACAATGTATGATAGTCCCAAAACTCTAACTGGAATTGAACAAAAACTTACAGCTGTAATACCCACGGCCGATGCTCTTTCCGCCAAGGTTCAAGTGTAAGCTGGCCACTTGCGACTGATCACCAATGATCATGTGAGAACCGGTGTCTATGATGGCGGCTATATCTCCCA
The DNA here is from genome assembly GCA_038090455.1 of Garcileccinum viscosum. Lineage (NCBI taxonomy): Eukaryota > Fungi > Basidiomycota > Agaricomycetes > Boletales > Boletaceae > Garcileccinum > Garcileccinum viscosum. The sequence goes on from JBBPMT010000003.1 coordinate 62,683, forward strand.
AGAGGGTTTGTTGGTTACTTCCAATTTTTTTAATATTCACCTGCCAGTATCCCTGGCTCCACACCATAAGCTTAGGTCTGAATCCACTCAGCGCTCCAGCTCACCGGTATGGTCACGGGAGTATACATGATTTGACCTTCATACAAGTCACTGTTCTTTCCACCAAGGCACAATTCTCCTCCATCAGAGGTGATCTTGACTGAGAATATTGGTTCGGTTAACTTTCCTTCATATATGAGCGTTTCGAAAACGGAGCTGGCATGGTATGCTGATATCGTCTGGAAAGCCAACCCCAACATGCCATCTGGAGGGAAACTCATCTGGGCAGAGTATGTCGTTGCGGCACCGATGGACTGCATGTCTGCCTACCCAATAGTCAGATGGTATAATGTTCTGAAATGATGGAAAACATACACTGAGACCAGCCATGGTGACGTTATCAAGGTATTCTTTGCCTGAGACAGTGGCTCCATCAGCAAACTCGATCTCGAATGTCGTATCCGTGTCTTGAACAGTGCGTGACGAAGCAGGGTCCCAGCGAGCATGTCCAGAGCAACCAGAGCAAGTGAACCCTGGAATGAAGAGATCACTATATGGCATTGGACAAGTAATCAGGAGGGGAAATTGATGGAAAGCACCCACCTGGAACCGGTGTCTATTTCAACTGCAACGGAAGTCAGATCAATGATTATCAGAGATACGGATGTAAACATGCCATCAAAAGATTGGGGAGGAGTACCGATTGTAATCGTACCATACCAGACAAAACCTTCATGGTTCATTAGAGTGACAGCACCAATGGAACGCTTCTTCGGGCTTAGATGTTCCGTCCCTTCCACCACAAGAGAGTGGGGCATCCCCGTATTTCTATGATAATTGTTGAGGCCACGGAGCATTTTACTATAAAGATGCTTCTTGAACGAAGAATGATATTCAGGCTTGAACGTACACATCGACCGACTCAACATGGGAGTGGAGTGTATCCAAATCTATACTGCTGCCAAGTTTCGAAAACGGAGACCGCTTGGTGAGTGGTATCGTCGTCACGTTGATTTTATGGTCAAGCTCAATCATTGCAACAGTCGAGGCAGCTGTTGCAAGGATGGTTGTAGAGATCGCGAGGCGCATTCGGAGCAGGTAGTGGGTCAACAGACTGGCATCAACGTATTCACATTTATAACATATAGTACCAGTGCACGGCAACAATCTTGGGCGTATCGACTGTACAGTATAGACTGATTGGTTGATGGCTGATCTGTGGCATGATCAACATGGGGTGAAATTCCTGCGAGTCCGACCCGATCATTGTAGTTGTGACGTGTTGATGATGTGTGCAAACTTGGGAAGATTGAATTTTCCCAGCGAAGTACCAGCGGGCCGTATCCCGTGAGATCGACATCATTGCACTGGCAAGAACGCGATTCGGAATAGTCTGAGATTGGGCGGATATGGCAATGCCTTATTTGGAAATGATGGCAGGAACGGATTATCATCCCAGCTCCGGCACCGGACTCCACGCTGGTATATCCTGTTCAAGCCGAGTTCAGCCCGCCTGCGGCGAGCTCGAGGTCAGTAGGAGAGTTACCTTTAATTAATCTGGACATATCCAAATAGTTATCAATAATTCCAAAATAGGAAATCACCGCTCAGTAGATGACGTTGCCAGAATCCACTCGAAGTCTACCGAATCATTAGTACTTCGCTGGAGAATGCTCCGAAACATCTCGATTCTTCGCATAGAACTGCGGATTGGGTGTCTCAACCCTATAAAAAAACCCCTTGCAAACGATGCTCATCCCCACAACTCCTCAACCAAGCTACAAATCGCGATATCTACGTCTGCATAAACAATATCATTCATCGCTCGCCTTCTCTCCAGAAATGGCATCATTGATTCGTTTCTGCTACGATCCCATCACAGAATTTGAGCGTTCCTTTGACGACGCGTTCAATGCTCGCTTTTGGCCTTCCCGCGAACTTGGAGGTGCCCGCGCCGGCAGTATGCGACAACTGGATTCATTTCGTCCAAGGTGTGTATCCTCTTTCTCTTTCTCTATTTTTGTTGTGCACATTTTCTTAATTTACTCTCTCACAGAATGGACGTGAAGGAGTCAGAGGGTTCGAACGATGTGACTGCAACGTTCGAATTGCCCGGCCTCAAACGCGAGGACGTCACTATCGACCTCCAGCAGAACCGGCTGACTGTCTCCGGAGAGTCTACAGCCGATAGTTCCAGGGAGGAAAATGGATACGCCGTTCGCGAGCGTCAATACGGCAAGTTCACCAGGACATTACAAGTTCCCTTTGGCACAAAGGTATGCCGATCATTGATATTATTTGTAAATATGATTCTAATGGAAATGGTAGGCTGAAGACGTGAAGGCCAAGATGGAGAACGGATTGTTGACGGTGTCGTTCCCGAAGGCCGCTCCTGAACAACAACCACGACAGATATCCATTCAGTAAAGGGCCGACGTTATGAATACTTTTTAACCAGTCTTTGTAGTCACAATCATATGCTATATGATGCGCATCATGTATAACAATTTATGGATATTCTTCGCATGCTCTCAAATGAAGTCACATTGTTTGTGTATCGAGCAGGAGCTAAAGGGCGTATACATTGAAGGTGGAACGAGTACAGGATCAAGCCATAGCCGAGACGAGATAGCTTCCTAAACGTTCACTCCGACGCGAGCACGAGAAGGAGGCAAAGAAGTGGATTGAATATAAACGCCGACAATCCGATATCAAAGGCAACGAGCAACTCCGCCGTAATGAATGGTCTTCATCTTCTATCAACGGCATCTTCGCCCGATCTGAGCCCTGATGAAATCGTGTATCGCGATGCGTTTGGAGTGCACGCGACTCTGGGAGGAAAGTAGCAGAGCACCAAACGGCTGTCTGAGTCACATGACGAGCCACAGTGCACGCATCGCTACATTACGCCAAGAAGTCTAATGCCTGAGAAATTCCGTCGACAAGAGGGTTGATCCACGGGATGAAGAAAAGGCCGTCCTTACCAAGTTATCCTTGGACTCGATCCGTACGTCACTGAGAATGGGAAATGTCTTACGATAGACAGAAAGAATGGAGTCGGAATCAGTTTTCGCAAGATGTTCAAGATGTGGAGAAGTGGAACGAGACCTGGGAGACGCAAAAGACCAGCGATGAGCGGTAGAAGCGGGAGACGAAATAGTCGGTCACACAACCGAGCGGCTAGACATGATTCTGGGTTGTGGCGGTAGGATGTCAGAAAGATACATAAGTGTCTCCAGCAGTCGAAAGGTCGTCGATCTGATGGATTGGGAGTGATGGATGACGGTCCCGATTTGTTGGTGCGTCATAGTATAATGAGAGCGACAGAGTGTAGCATCGGATGCTGCGATGACTGTGTTATTACATGCCAGTGCGATGCATTTTGGTCCATCATTGCTATGAATGCAGCAGTTTGCGACCGTAACCCTGGCAGACACGTCGAGACAGTGGATGTTTTCACCTTCCAACAAGGCAAAGAGTCGGTGGTCGCCAGTCCACGGGAGGGATCCATTCAAGAAAGAGCAGAATCAGGAACTGTACACTGGGCATGGATGTGGACATCATGAACGTCGTGGACTCGAACGGTGGACCTCCTCGCGGCGGTCGCAATGAATCATGAATCGCTGAGAGAGAGCTTGACTGCGACCATCCAACTGTCGCGTCGCCGTGAGAGACTCAGACGATCGGACCAGACGCAGACACGATACCGGAATCATTCCAGTCGTGACTTTCTTGCCCACGTACTTACCAATACCTTCTCAATTTTGTCAGCATTGGATACGGTCGGGCCATAAACAGGGCGATTGTATGGTAAGTATAAAATTTCTCTTGCGGTGCAGCAAATTGAGGTCTCGCCGCTTCCGCGAGTCCTTGAAGTGTCAAAGTCGAGGCAGCCAAAGAGACGGACAGACGAGGAAATGATAACGATACGTATTTCACCGTCCGAGCTCGTCTTGACGGTGGCAATCACACCGGGAGAGGAAGCTTGGTAAAGTAGCGGTGTCCTATTTGGGGTTCAAGACGCAATGACACCCTGCCAAGACTGCCTGTAAAAACGTTTGATTTTGAATCCCAGGCACACGCGTGCATTGTTAAGAACATGAAGCTGCGATTCTTTGCTGTATAGATTGGTTCGGTGTGAGACATAAGACGTAGGCAGCTGGTTGGGGTCGAGCAAAACACATGCACTTCAAGAACTCATCTGCGGCTGCTTCAACAGCTTTTGAATTTGCCAAGCCAAGGCACAGATAAAATCTTTTCCCGTTCCGTCTTCTGACTGTGCCTTGTTGAGCGCTGCAATGTATACTCGGGCTCCGCGAACATGGAGGCACTGATGACAAGCAATGATAAGGTCTTTTCGACGTTCAACCGCCGCTGAGTTCTCTTTTGCATTCGCGGAGTTTTTCCCACTGAGATGATACATGATTCATCGACATCCAGCGCCGCCATCACCAGTTTGATCTATGCATGATTCGATCTTTTCCTCTCTGATGGTCGCGGACACCGTTTCTGTTTATTTCTCATTATTAAGGTCTGCAGTAGACGTTTCATACCCTGGACACCCAGTCTTTTCCACTCCTTTGAATGCGTTTCACTACGATCACTACTATATGTGCAGTCATCAGCGGACTCGTTTCTCTGAACATTGCAAAACCCATACCAAACTGGAATGCATCTGATGGTATAGCCATACCGCTCGCCAGGCACTCTTCATTTCTGAACTCTAACGAAAGCATTGATCTCGACGCATTTGCCTCTCATGGTATATTCGTCAGGGAGTAAGTGGAACGGACTATTATGCCTTACAAGCAGTGCTCACCTGCAGGCGTTTCTTAGAAAGATCTTTAGTGGCCTGGAGAATTATGAAATGAATACGGGAAGGATGCATCCTTTTGCTGTTAAACGGACTGATTCCGAGCTCGGAAGGCGCGGCGTTAGCGTCCCGCTGACAAAATATGTAACTAAGCTTTGGAGTTGCGAAATTTCGATTGGCACTCCTCCCAAGACCTTGAAGGGTAAACTCACCTTGTATTATTATAATGCCTGTGTGTTTACGTTGATTTACGTCACAGTTTACATCGACACTAGTTCAGCGTGCGTACTTTCATTTAGTTCATGCGGATGGTTCTGTTCATGTCAACGCAGCGATATGTGGGTGCTAGAGACCGGTTGTGAAGGGATTTCCAGTGATCGCAACCTCTGGGATCCTGATTTGTCCCAGTCGTCCATGGACCAGTGGAAGTCATTTCGACTGGAATATGCAGATGGAACCACCGTCAAAGGTAACCGATATACTGATAAAGTAACAATCGCTGGATTTACTGTGTGTTTTATCTTGCTTAGTGTAAGCATCCATCGAATTCTGACCCAAATCCAGGCAGACTCTCAGAGCCTTGGATCTGCAACATCGTACAGTTCGTTACAGACTCGTGAAGACCTTGCGGACGGTTTATTAGGATTGGCTTTCCCTTCCGTTTCGCGATTTCGTGCCCATCCGCTGTTTACATCACCTGTCGAACAAAGGAAGCTAATCAATCCAACATTTTCATTGAAACTCTCTTCTTCCGGGGCGGAGATGTACGTCGGTGGAGCAAACAGCATGCTATACAAGGGTGACATCACCTATATACCCGTGACATACCCCGTAAGTCGAGATGGTGGATATGAGATGTTCCTGACGTTGGAATATATATAGGCTTCATTGTGGCAAGTGTCCATGGACGATGTTCGCGTCAACGGTCAACAAATTTTCAAAAACATACCTGTCTTCTTCGACACTGGTGCAAACTACATCTTCGGAGATATGGCACGGGTTTCAGAATTGTACAGGCGCATTGGCAGTGCCCTCGTCGAAAATAAAGGCTATGGTTTCTATTGCCGTGAGTTCTGATTGTGTTTCGTAGCTTGTTTTATCGACAGCCCGCAGTACCATGCGACTCGTTCCCGGCAGTAAGCCTCACCTTCGGTGGCAAGTCTTCTGAAATCCCTCCCGAATTCTTTAGACTTCCATCGGTCGCAGAGAATTCCCCCGACTGTTTTGGCGCCGTCATCGCTCAACGCGTACCTTCCGGTGAGATTTCATAGCCTATTGTTTCCTGAGCTCCCCTTTGGCGCTCGATGGACTCGTTCTGACAATATGGCCTAGCATTTTGGACCATCGGGTCGACTTTCCTGCAGGGCGTATACACAGTGTTCGATTGCAGTACTCCACAGATCAGGTTTGCGGACCTCGCTTGAATCACCATAAATATTTTCGATCACGTATTTACCAGTTTCGTCTATTTGTTTATGATAAATGAGTTGATTACAAAGTTAACAAGGGTGGAGGTACGGACCAGCTGGACCGTCCGGGGAGCCTTTGATGGACAATATCCGTCGGATAAGACAGCTAACCACGACAATCGTTCGATCAGACGGGTTGCGGCCTCGACTCATTGAACAGATCTGGCGCGCGCGCATCATCCAGGCAGACATCGTCGTCGGTTCCGCATTGTCTGTCAAAAAATATAACTCTATTCAACAATGGGTCCAATGATTAGGTCCTTGCCTCCACTGTATTCTCGTCTCTAGATGAAAAGGCCCTTGGCGTGCCATACCACATCTTTAGCATCATACTAAGTTGCCCTCCCATACACTTTCACATGGTCAATAGACAGACAGAAGGTTCCCTGGGAACCAGGACACAGTCAACGTTTGTTTGATAGGTTCGCTGTGTTGCATTTACTCGTCTCAAGCTGGTGGTTCCCGAAGTTAGCAAGGGTACTCTGCTATTCTTCAGCACTGGAGAAGTGGAACCGACAAGAGACCTTACACCAGATCGCGAGTCGGGAACCAAGGTCAAACTAGGATCGAGTCGAGGGGATGAAATCCAAACTGACTGCAACAATCGCGCTAAAGAATCAATCATAATGATAAGGAGCGCAGAAAAGAAAACGTTCAATGGCAGGCTAGAGTTATTTCAGTCGTCCGAGGGAACGAACTCGGGAACAGGAATGGAATAAATGTAAAGATATATAATGGTATTGATCAACACATTCAGAGAGAATTGGTTGGGGGTAAACTTGCGGCTGTTTGCAAACTCCATTGACTGATATCGTCATGAGGGAGGTTGCTCCACTTCGAATAGACCTATCGTCTGTGAGGTTATTCTGATTTCGATCTGCGCGCCAGTACCTACGTCGTCAAAGATCTTCAGTAGTTCAGCGGTTTTGGCATCCGATTCCCGTTGTCGCTGAGTGTTACCCTTCACTCGCTCAAACAATGCTTGGTTTTCCTCTTGAAGCTGATAGAAAAAACATGAATGGAAATTTGATGCGGCAAGGGGGAATACCTGCGTTTTGCATCTTCGCTCTCAGCCGTTCCACCTCCGATTGCAGCACAGGGACTGTCCTGGCGCGAACTGCAGCGCGTGGGTCTAGATTTTCCCTCCAGATATCATTTCCCCCCGTTTCACCGTGTTGTTTCCTTGCACGCGCATCTGTGACGACTTCGTGAAGGACGTTGATGCTTTCGCGCACATTGAAATCCTTGAAGAGGGCCTCGCAGCTGGTCTGATGCATCTCACTGCATCGGGTCACGCAAGAGAGAGATTCGCAATACGCACATGAATCTGGTCCTCCATGTGTCGCGAGATGGTGTTGAAGATGCCCTCTGCACCATGAGGTTCTTCCTTACACCATAACGCAAAGCACTCCTGAAAGTCTTGGAACCTGTCGCGCTCTAGCGTGTCGGTGCTGAGATCGCTTACGAGCAGTACTTACGTCCATTTGTGCGCGGCTCTGTTTATAGCGAGCTGCAGCGCGGAATGGAAATGCGTCCAGCGTTTGCTGTCGGACATCGTGGTCGAAGCGTGTATGCGGTCATGTGACCCTGCCACTGTCTCCGGCTGCTGTGTCCGTCGTCCGGCTCAACCACATGCCATGGAACGCGATGACGACAATGCGGCCACGCAGAACGACGTGCGGACGCAGCAGCCACAACAGCGGAGCTCTATACCTTCTTTTCTGTTCATAATATTCATGCTCTTCATGCTCACGAACCACAGCGGAGACGAGTACCTCGCCCGCAGCCACTACCAGGATGCACTGCAAACCATGAACGACCAGCTGTCCAACTATACAGCATGGATGAATGGAGAAGACTCTAATTTCACTCTGGTAGGCGGTCGTGCGTGCTCGTGCATAGTTTCTCATGCATCGATGCAGCCGGAGAGCCGACCAGCTCTCTCTCTGCTCGCACAATCCTTCGTTCCAGATGGGCCGCGGCTAGATCCATTCCGAAGCTCCTACTTTGAGAACACGACCGGATTCATACGGGGCTCTCTCGACTTTTACAACATAACACCATCTAGCCTGGAGTCCACCAGCGTTCCGTGGAAGTCAGATGCGCAATCTTTCATGTCGGATACCAACATGACCGAGCTCAGCGATAAACTGGGATCTTGGAATTGGTCTGCGGTGACGAACCTGTCATGGAGCGTCGTCGACCACGCTCCGGTAGTCGTAGAGGGCGTTTCAGAACGGATTGCCATGGTTCATGTAAGATGCCTTTTGCGATGCATCCCTGTATATCCTTTCTGAAATGGTCACATGTAGGGAAGAATCGACTTTTCGGATCCAGCTAGCATGGACGAGATGCGGTTTGAGTTTGATGGTGTACACTTTCTCTCAAACGGGTCCATCTACGGATTTGCCGGGTCGAATGGGTCAGTCGATTCTATTTCTAACCTGTTTTCTCTTCCAACGTTTCCTTAGACGTATAGCCGATACCCGATATCTCCCTGTCATTGTACCCGAGGGCGTTCGAAACGACACTGCTCGTGCTGTGAAGCCGGAACTCCTCTCCCGGATTCAGAGAGTAAAGGATATGATTGACGCTGGTTCCGTTGACGCAGAGTCGCCGCAAGGTTCGCAGAAACATTTGATGTACGAGGTGAAATCTTCATGACGATCCCAGGGATCAATCCAGAAATGGGCTGTGGATTTGTAGTTCATGTCCAAATTGAGCCGTCTCCCATTCCCGCGGACTTGATGCAGGACCTGGAAGATGAGTTGCAAAAACCCACGGGGAAGTGGACAACGAAAAGGCCTCCACTGCGGTTCAACGGTATGTTGGTGAGCCGAGAATGCGGCTTACTTTATCACCTGCGTGATGGAGAGGGCTTAAGGTGCGAAGAGTGACGACCATGCAATAATCATTTCCTTGATTATCATTGATGCACAGGTCTCAGTCATTCTTTCGCAAAGTAACAAACTGTGAGTTGATTCGCTCGACCTTCGCCGCATACAAGCTCATAGGATGCGTGTTAGATGCTAGCGTTTCCGCCATCGTATATCTCGTGTTACTGGCATTGTTGTCCCGCCAAATTGACAGAGCGCATACTCCTGCCGCGTTGACTCGTCTGTCGTTATGGAGTTTCCTCACTCAGGCTATTGTCGATGCTGTGGCATTTGCCGGGCATATCACTTTTGCGATCCTGGCAAACGGCCGCCCGTCTCTATCTCTTGTCGCCCCCGCATTTTTCGCTTGCATCTTGTTTGCACTCGAGGCCGTGAGTAATGCGTATTCACTCTTCATTTCAGTCTTTGCTCACATCATTGTGGTGTCCAGCAACACGCGATTCTTATTAATCAAGTCCAGGCCCCAGAAGATACAGCAGCCCGACAAGCCCGACAAGCCCAGGCCCCTCCGCAGAACATTAATACACCGGTACCTAATGCCACTCAATCCCAGCTCCCCCTGCCAGCTACGGCGGCCCCAGAACTCCCCAGAATCACTTTCTTTCAGTTCGTCATTCGCCATCTTCGGTCAGATCCACAAGCACGTATTTGTATGTGTTGAGTAGTCGTCTCTGTCCCTCACTGATTGCCCCAGCAGGGCTCGGGATGTTCTTGTTCCTAACTTTTGTCATACGTGTGATCGTTACACCATCTCTCGCGCTTATCTTCGTCGCCAGCATGTATTCCATGTTTTGGCTTCCACAGATCATCCGCTCGGTCAAACGCGGGCGACCTAGTGCCCTGACAGCAGAGTACATCATCGGAACATCTCTCTGCAGACTCTACTTCGCTTTATGTGAGCAGTAGTTTCATTTTTCGTGTCGATAGACATGCTGATCGTCGGACTAGACTTCTTGAGATGTCCAAAGAATGTGTTGGACGTTGCACCTCGGGGTGCGTCGCCATCATTTCCTTTTCTTTCTTTCTGCTGACAGTCTCTTGCTGTGGGGATAGGATGGGCGTATTCTTTATCCGCTTTTGTGCTTTTCCAAGCAACCATTGTCCTGTTGCAACAATGGTTAGGACCCGCGTTCTTCCTCCCCAAACGTGTACGTGTCGATGTGCCGTATTTTGCCACTTCTTATTTCCACTCACCTACCCACCTATCATGTAGTTTGCCACGACCGAAGCGTACAACTATCACCCACCCCTGCCGCTCTCCATCTCTGACTCCGAAACACCGGAGCAGTCGTTGGGCGATTGTTCGATCTGCATGGAGCCGATTCACGCAGAGGATCCCAAGCCTCTGCAGCATGTCGCTGCAGGTCTACTCCAGAAAGTGGGGGGCAGGAAGAATTACAGTCTAGCACCGTGCCATCACTTGTTCGTGAGTATTGATATCGTCTATCAGCATGGATGACCTTGCTCACTCATGCACCCACTTACTAGCATACCGAGTGTCTGGACAAGTGGCTTGCTATTAAGGTGCGTGTGGTTTCCTTTTCGCTCTGGCAGGGCTTTTCTGAGTCGTTTGTGAAAGAATATCTGTCCTCAATGTCGTCGACCGCTCCCACCGCTCTAGGCATTCCTCTGCATTGGTTTGTATTTTACCTATCCACTACCGCCATTCCTTTCTTTCCACACTAGATTAGCATGTACTGTACAGTATACCGACATGCCCACATCAGCGTTGGAGTGGCGCACACTCATCTCATCCTATCGCACCATATCATATCAGTCATCAGGCCAGCCAGATTTCAACAGCAGCCCCCCCTGCACCGTTGACTCGCGCGATCTGTCGAAAATGAAGGCCAACGTCTTTGGCGCGGCTCCAGAGCGAACGTTCGTCCGGGTGCCGTTCCTTGTACCCCATCAAGACTCTAGGGCGACGTTTGGAAAACCGAACGAGCCGCGAGATGGTTCCGATCAGGGCGTCAAAAGATGCGGTGTTGTAGGTGACATCCGCCATGCTGTCGTGCCCGTTTGGGAGGACGTGTTACGATGGACTGGTAGTGGAAAACACGGGCATGTGACTTACACGATCGTGTCCAGGCCGGCGTCCAGTTGAACTTGGACCGGTGGTGGGAACTCGTCCTGGTCCCAGTCGAGCACGGCCGCTTGCGGGGGCGATGCGCGTTTAGACATCAAGGGAAGGTTAGCGGCAATATTTGCTCGCAGGATGGGCATTGCAGAGGCTGTACCCGGGGCGTGAGTCGATGGGCAGAGGACGGGGGGTAAACGCACGTAGATCTGTGGTCACAATGGATCCAGGTACAGGTTCAACTTCGTTCGAGAGGTCCTCCAGCGTCGAGCGTAAAATGGCGAGCGTGATGGCGACGATGCCCGTCCCCGCACCTACCGTCGAGGAGAAAGGTTGATGGGCAAACGATCAGTTTGCGAACATGGTCCATCGGACCTACCTACCTAACTCCAGGATGTGCTGAGCGCCCCCACCGCTGTTGATGCCAAAGAGGAACTTGTGCAAACAGGACAAGTCGGACTGTGGGCCTCCCGCGTGCCCGGAGAAGAGTTTTGCGAGCCAAGAACTGAGTCCGATGCCGCTGTCCCATATTTTCTGTGTTTACAGTACGATCAGTGAAATGGTGAGCTGTGGTTATCCTCGGACATGACATACCTTGTCGAGATCAAATGAAGTCTGCTCTGTGATATCGAACACTATTTGAGGGGAAGGCAAGTCTTGGACCTCGACCTGGGAGCCAGGTGGCGCGACGCGGAGGACGTACGACCGGGTGATTTGCTCCTGTTTCGCGCTGCTCGACGTACCCTTTGGTGGTCGTTGCGCGGTTTTCCCTTTGCTTCCCGTGGTCGGTGCAGCGCGTTGAAGAGCATGGACAAAGTTCACAGGCACAGACGAGACAGCGAACGGCGCACGACCGGTCGTGTCCGGGTCGCCGAGGGCGATGAGTCGGTCGTCGTGCGTCGGTCCGCAAGCCAGGACAAGCCGCCATAGAGCTTCCGAGGTAGCGTGATGAAGTGGGGGGCTCGGTACGGAGATCTCCTTGTACGCTGTGCTCGTGCGCCAGGATGTGAGCTTGGCGGGTTTGGTGGTCACGTCAGAGCCGTGGAGAGACCAGGCATAATATATGTCGACTGGGTCGTCAAAGTATTCTGTGCGGAGATCGTTGCATATCTGGGGCGTGATGAGGATCGGATCGGTGACCGTCGCTTGCAGGGGTGGTGGACGAAGAAAGGAGACGTAATAAAACATTCCTTGCCTAGTTTGGCTCGACGGAGGTATGCTTTGGACTACAACTTGCCGCCGCTCCCTCAACAGTCCATGGCTGTTGCGAACTCAACATCGCACGTTCGTTCAGTCGTCCCAGAAGTGGTTTCCTAGGGTTGCTCGAAACGTGTCGGGAAGGACGGCAGATCCAGCACCACCGACGAACCGCTTCCGAACCTTTTGTGAACGAGTCGGCCGACCTCCCATACGAAAGCAGGTTGCGGTTCGTATCCCATTTCTATCCTTTTCTTGCTCTTCGTCTCACATACCTCCGACGAAACGGCAGTTTGTCTTGTTTGGATCGTGGGTCGCCTTCGAACTCGCTGCGGAGCAGACGCAACTTGAAAACGACCATTGGACCAAGGAAGTCCAGAGATTTATGAGCATATGGACTTTCCGTCAACCCTCGTACGATGAGATTAGAAAAGCCAAGGCCCGTGCACAGATCTCCGTACGTTGATTCTCCTTCAGTCGCGCCCACGCCCGTCTCACGCTCGCGCTCGGACAGCAATTCCACAAGTACCTCGAGTCAATCAGGGAGAGTATTTCTAGATGGCCTCTCGCATTGCAAAACATATCCTTGACTGTGTCTGCGTTCGTGGGCTCGTTCTACTACGATGCCAGCGAAGGCAGGCGACTTTGCTGGTCGATCTGCGCGTTGAACGCTGCCGTCTTTCTCATGTGGAAGATACCTCGGTTGCAACCCTTCATGAACAAGAGCTTTTTGCATGATCCCCTCTCTGGAAAAGCCTATACGCTGTTTACCAGCATGTTCAGGTCAGTGCTCTCGACTTTGTCTGTTTCTGTGCCCTGGATCAGGTTTCTCTTCCCAGTCACAAGAGTTTTTTGCATCTCGTTGCCAACTCGATGGCGTTGGCAAGCTTTGGCAAGCACTCTTTTCACAAGACTCGTGTAGTGATAGGACTGACTTCACTTTGGTCGTTCCATAGGCGCTGCCGCGACGCACTACTTGTGTGTCGCCCCATCGCGCGAACCGGACGTTAGTGCTCAGTGGCATTTCCTCGCATTCTTCATTTCGGGTGCGGATTTCTCCGCCTCTAGTTTTTGATTTGCATGTTCACACTTTTGCCCGCCCCATCAGCTGGACTATTCTCAGGGTTAGTCAGTCACGCAGTCTCCGCCAAAGTGCTCTACCCTAGAATCCTATCGCACCTTTCCAAGCAAGCCGCGGTGCGGTCGTCTCCAGCAGCGTCTGCCCTCCTGGGTGCCAGGGAGGTGTCGCAGGACGCACCACAAAGAATTCTCCCTTCGTTAGGTGCTTCCGGGGCGATCTATGCTGCAGTCGTCCTCACTGCGCTAGCTTTTCCGGACGCGCAGGTCCAGCCGATATTCATACCTTTGAGCCTTCCGATCACGACGGGCGTGGGTGCGTTGGTGTTGGCGGACGTCGTTGGCATCATTCGTGGATGGAAGTGAGTACTTGAATGGACGGTCAATCAATGGTCATCGTTGCTAATGAATCCGCTAGGATGTTTGATCACTATGCACACCTTGGGGGTGCGGCGTTTGGCGCCCTTTACTTTGCGTATGGCAACGAGTTATGGGCTTTGGCGAAGGATTGGTATCGGAGGATTATTGGGTTGAATCCAACCGAGGTACGGACGGAGTGAGTCCACATACATACAGCCCTATAGACATCGACCACACCCTGTGACCTGTATGTGTTGTTTAATGCAGCACTGCTCACCATTCGTTTTCCTGCGCTGACAGACGAAGAGAAGGATGTCTCCCATCGCCTCGCACACCTGCCCCCGACTGTTGTCTTTTACTTGGAACAGCTCTTTCTCTGTTGATCGCTTGACTTCGGTACATAATTCATTACATCGTAGAAGCACCGGGACGAGGCATGGTCAACTTCCAATCGCAGAGTCGCACTGCAACTCTCTTAAACCTACCCTCATTAATTGTTGCACGTTGGTTTAATTGTCATGGCCCAATTGGCGGCGGTAAGCCCCAGATCCGGTGTCAAGTTTCCTATGGGTTCTCTTGTTGCTAAGAGTTGAAAGTTAACGAACATACAGTGTAACGGGACCATCCACAATAGTTCAAGCAAGTTCCGCAAGCCCGACCCGTTGAGTTTCGTAATCAAACACGCTGTATACACCCTGCAAAAATGTCTTCCCAATGGTCCAAAATCCTAGGTCATAGTTTGAATGGGGGGATTCAGAATGCAATGAGGTATAAAATCTCACCAAATGGCCAGTGCACGGCGACAATGGCGCTGAAGCAGTAGGGAGAATCTTGTGCAATCGGTCGAAGCCTGAGAGCTTCAGGGAGGATTTCAAACGTCTTGCTGCCAAAGGTGAGGCTCACTGTTGGGAAAGAATCGCACGGCACTGCATAGGCTATTGATAATAAGAAAGTATATCGAACGCAATCGGGACTCACGGTAATAGAAACCAACCCCTATATGCCGACTGAGAGTAGCATCAAGCCCTCTATACAATTCCGAAACCCGTTCCCAGTCTCCAAAGATGAGAGATGCACCAGTGTCGAAAATAGCGGGTACATTGCGAAGGACTGGATTACCGTTAACACGAACGTCGTCCGTGGACACCAGCCAGTATCCCTACGTGAATGCTAATGTCAGCAACATCCATTCTCGTCTACCCACTGACTCACAGGACTGGTTACAGGTGTATAAGTAATGTCACCATTGTATAGCATAGTGTTTGCTCCACCGATGTACATCTCAGCGCCAGAGGAAGAAAATTTGAACGAGAACATTGGGTTGATTAGCCTATTTTGCTTTACGAGCGATTCGAATAACGGATCAGCATCAAAGTTCGAGATGTAAGGGAAAGCCAGTCCCAGTAAACCGTCCGCATATCCATTATTCTGCAACCCAGAAATGTACGAAGTTGCAGAACCAAAGGTCTGAAGGTCGGACTAGCTTGGGGTCACAAATCAATGGCCATGCTCATTAGCGATACAAAACGTACAGTGAATCCAGCGATGGTAACAGTATCGGTATATCGATCCCCTTGGACGATAGATCCATCTCCATATCCGAACAGAAATGACTGACCCTGATTCTCAGAAGATTCAGATGAATGGGGGTCCCAGAAGTTGCGATTTAGGGAAATTCCATCACAGCCTGTCTGCAGCACCCACATATCGCTGCCGCGAATTGAACAAATATGGACTGTATAAACCGAAAGAAAGTACCTACGCGGCACCAGTGTCTATGCGGACTGAGACGCGGATCAGGGAAAACATATACCAGAATGGTACCAGGAAATCTTACCATTCAAGGTCTTGGGTGGAGTGCCAATGGAAATCTCGGCCGTCCAAATGTCCAAACTTTGATAAGCCGTTCGAGTCAGTGGGACGCTGACGCCACGATTTCCGAGGCTGGACTCGCTTCGTCGTTTTACAGCAAAAGGATGCGTAGTCCCCGTGTTCACCTGGTAATTCTCGAGGCCAACGAGGATCTTCCTAAAAAAAGCCTGAGCAGACTGGATGTAACGGTTCGTTCCACGTACTCCCTGACTGATAGAGCATGTGAGGCGATTGCGTCAAGATCAATGCTTCTATTAGAGTCCAGAGAGGAAGGATGTCTGGTCAGTGGTATGGCTATACCACCCGACTTCTGGTTTGGTACAGGCTTCGCAGTAGCCAGCGCAACCAGTGGGCCAGTAACTGCAAATATAGTCATCGTAATAAATCGCATTATTAAGAAGGGTAAACGGCTGGCTGTGAACCGTTCAACACGACTTTAATAACGAAGAGCCAGCTGTAACAATATTTGAGTTCTCTGCCATTCAAGTTGGAGACAGGAACAAACCGAATGATGCACAAATCAAACACAAGGTGGCATCAGCTAGGGGACAAGAACGCGGCGCAAAACGGGATCTGGACCTTTCAATTTTGAAGATAAAGTGGAGCTCGCATTGAACTTGGGCGAGTACCTGAGAACGTTATTGAGGAATGCGTTTCACTTAGTTTTGCTGATTAGTTTATTTTAATAAGTGGCACACACATGATGATTCTCCTTGTTACGATGAACTTGTAACTGCTATCCAGATTGACGTATGCTTTGAAAATGTGTCCAATCTGCGCACTTGCGTTTTGGCATGTCGAACTAACTGGACGGATCGGGTTAACGTTGATCCTGATGTTGCTTGGTCATCAACTTGTTTGTGTTGTATCTTATTGTTTAGAGCCTCGATATAGCGTCGGTTTCAGGCGTTGTCTAAAAGATCATCCTGATAGCATGCTTCACCCTTGCCACAAAGCAGATTTTTGATACAGGCTTCTGACCTAGCTATAAACAATTGTAACGCTTTCCCATCATCACGCTACAATTGTATTCTACGGCCCTAGAAGGGCCGCGGTCAACGCTTCCGATTGCTCATCATGTACATGAACCTTCCATTTCATGAACATATAGTGTGCCGGAATCGTGCCAGTGAATGCGATGATTCAAGCAAGGTCCGCAAACCCGACCTGGAGTTTACCATAATCGAAGACGCTGTATACGCCCTGCAGGAAAGTTATCCCGATGATCCAAAATGCTAATCCATATAGTTAGAACGTCGTCATAAAGCACCACGAAAAGAGTCCAGGAGGCAATAAATTATGAAGTCTCACCACTAGGCGAACGTTGGCCGAGAATGGCGCCGAAACAATCGGAAGAACCCTCCTCGATTGGCCCCAGTTTGAAAGCTTCGGGATGGATTTCAAACGACCGGCCACCGAACGTAAAGCTCAGCATCGGGAAAGAGTCGCACGGTACTGCAGTAGGGTGTTGATAAACACAAGATACTGAATGGAATTGGAAACTCACAGTAATAGTAATAAAAGCCTAGACGTTCCTTAAGAGTGCCACCAATGCTTCGGTACAATTCGGAAACCAGTTGCGAATCCCCAAAGATGTAGTTTGCACCAGTGTCGAAGATAGCAGGTATATCGTGGAGGATGGGACTATCGTTGACACGAACATCATCCACGGACACTTGCCAGAATCCCTACATGAATGCCAATGTCAAGGACATCCACTCCTACCTACCATCTTAACTCACAGGATTTGTTAGCGGTGTGTATTTGATATCACCAGTGTACAGCATACTGTTTACTCCATCGACATACATCTCGGCCCCAGAAGAAGTGAGTTTCAGTGAGAATCTCGGATCGTCTAGCGTCCACGATTGGGCCTGAAGCGACTCAAACAACGAATCACCACCAAGCTTTGAGATGGAAGAGAAGGCCAATCCCAATAAGCCGTCTGCATGTCCATTGTCCTCTACCGGAGAAGTGTACGATATTGCAGAACCAAAGATCTGAGGGTCTGCCTAACTTGGCGTCATAGCCCAACAGCCATGCTCATGAGCAATACAAAACATACAGTCTGTCCAGCGATAGTTACAATGTCGGCATATTGATGACCTTTGACGATGGTTCCATCTCCGTAGTCGAGCAAAAATGTCTCCTCCTGGTCCTCAGACGATTTGGATGAATGGGGATCCCAGAGGTCGCGATCTCTGGAAGTCCCAGTACAACCAGTTTGCAGCACCCACATATCGCTGGGAGACTTGAGCAAGCACAACTCCAAGAACTCAAAGAAAGCACCCACGCTGAACCCGTATCGATTTGGACTGAGGTAGATCAGGTATTACACACATCAAAACGATACGAGGAGAATGTACCTTTCAAGGTCTTGGGAGGAGTGCCAATCGAAATCTCGCACATCCAAATGTTGCTTCGATAAGTGGTCAGCGGGATGCCAGCGCCACGTCTTCCGAGTCTGGACTCGCTTCGTTCTACTGCGAAAGGGTGCATAGTCCCCATGTTCATCTCATAATTGTCCAGGCCATTAAGTAACTTTCTACATAAAAAGGCCTGAGCAGATCAGATGTAATGATTGGTTTTACGCACTCCCTGACCAATATACTATGGAAACTGACTGCGTCGAGATCCACGCTTTGATTGGAACTCACACTAGAAGAAGAGTATCTGTTGAGCGGTACTGCTCTGCCACCTGCCTTCAGGTTAGGTATAGGTTTCGCAATGGCGGCCAGAGTAACCAGTGGACCGACGACTGCAAATACGGCTACCGTACTAGTAAATCGCATTATAAGGGAGTATACGAGGCCAGAGGTGAAGATATTCGCCTAAAAACATTTTCAATGGTGAGAAACGAATGATTATGATACCCACAGCTGCCACTGACAAGGATAGGATCAGAACGGATGATGTATAGAGGTAAAACTGATGATGGAACATGAACACGATGAAAAAACGAAACACGTACATTCCATACATCAATCTTTGATCGGCACTAGATTTGTGAGCCGGTTTAGGCCACGAATGGGTGGCAGAGATGGCAATTCTCCCGGAGATGCTGAAGATGTATTCTCTCTGGCGAACACTTCACATCAGCGTTAACTTCAATCTCGACTCATCGACTGTTCTGGGAAGAGGGTACAATCCCAAATGAGCGCATCGTCCATTCTTATGCATGTTCCCTATCTGTGCCCATGTCCACATCGCTCATACTCCCAAACCTTCCATCCCCGAATAGCGGCATTAAAGTTGGGCCTGTGGATGCTAGATAAGGTACTTCACAATGCGCGACCTTGTGCGCCGGGTTCGGATACACCCTGATCCTCGCAGACTCGGATGCGCATTATTCCCCTCGAGCGTGATCATGTCAACCAAGAGACGCTCGCATATTCTAGTAATCCAAGGGATGCATCGTACGAATGCTTGATGCGACCAGCAGACTGAAAAACTGCATGATCAGCTGTGGGATGAGTGTCGGGGAGAGTGAACAAATTTGGTTGGACCCCCGCCGCCGATAGGCTGGATTTTCCTGGTGGAGTGAGCGTAAGACAAGGATGTGAAGGGAGATGGACCACAAATAGGGGACTCAGGCAAGATGCGGAATGTGGTCTCGGTGTGAGGAGAGGACGGTGTTCTCCGTGTGAACGTTACGTTACCAGTGGATGTTTCGCCCGGGCCCGAAACGTCCGCTGCTGGGGAGCCCATTTAAAGGCTGATAATGAGACGTTTCACTATCAGTTCTTTCCGCTCTCTAGGATGCGATCTCTTACGACAATCATATTTTCAGTCACCGGAAGGCTGGTTGCTCTGGTCCTTGCAAAGCCTATACCAAACTGGAAGGCGGGTGGCATGGCCATTCCCCTCACTAGACACCCTTCCTCTCTGAACCCCAACAAAAGCGCGGATCTCGACGCCATCGCCTCTCATGCTATATCAGTCAGGGAGTACGTGGAACGAACTGTCGCATGTAGTTTGCTCAGGTTTTATATATAGGAAGATCCTCAGCAACCTGGACAATTACGAGATCAACACTGGGACGGTGCATCCTTTCTCTAGGAAATGGAGCGAGTCGGGACTGGGAAAGCGTGGCGCTAGCGTCCCGCTAACAAGTTATCAAAGCGAAGTTTGGGTGGGCGAGATCTCGATTGGTACTCCTCCCAAGACCTTGAAGGGTAATTTTTGTATCGTTCTGATATACGTTTACCCTGATAATATTTCACAGTCCAAATCGATACAGGATCAGCGTAGGTACCTTCTTTTAGCTGATATAATTGTCTTTTCAAGTTAACGCAGCGATATGTGGGTACTGGAGACCGGCTGTAGTAGTGTGGTCTACGGAGATTGCAACTTCTGGGATCCTGATTTATCCGAAACTGCCCAAAACCAGGGGAAGTCCTTTCGCCTCAAATATTCAGATGGAACCACCCTCCAAGGTTATCGATATACTGATAAAGTGACTATCGCTGGATTCACTGTATGTTATGTATCGCTTACAAGCATGAACATTGAATTCTGACGTCAAGCTAGGCAGATCCTCAAACATTTGGTTCTGCAATACTGTACACTTCACCATTACAGAACAATGAATTCCATGCAGATGGTTTATTGGGACTGGCCTTCCCTTCCATCTCGAAATTTCGTGCCGACCCGCTCTTTGAATCCCTTTTTAAACAAAATAGATTGATTAATCCGTCATTTTCGTTGAAACTCTCTTCTTCTGGGGCTGAATTGTATGTCGGTGGAGCAAACAGTATACTGTACGCTGGTGACATCACTTATACACCCGTAACGAATCCTGTGAGTTGAAATAGTGAATGCGCATAGGCATTACTGACATCGAGATCCACGTAGGGCCTGTGGCAGGTGTACATGGATGACGTTCGTGTAAATGGTAATACAATCCTCGAAAATGTACCTGTTATCTTCGACACTGGCGCAAACTACATCTTCGGGGATTCGGAAAGGGATTCGGAACTCTACAGACGTCTTGGCAGTAGCAGTACCCCCAAGGGGCGTGCGAGTTTTGACTTCTATTACCGTGAGTTCTGATTGCGTTTCGCACCTCGTTTTTATTGATAGCTTGCAGTGCCGTGCGATTCTTTTCCGACAGTGAGCTTTACCTTCGGTGGCAAGTCTTTTGAAATCCCTTCCGAAGCTCTCAGACTTCATCCGATCGATGAGGGTTCATCCAATTGTTTCAGCGCGATTGTCGCCGAGCATTCGCTTGTCGGTGCGCTTGCTGAGCCTTCTGTGTTGGATGGAGTTTTGACTAAATAATCTAGCTTATTGGAATATCGGCATCACATTCTTGCAAGGTGTATACAGCGTGTTCGACTACAATACTTTACAGGTCGGGTTTGCCGACCTCGCCTAAATCATCGTGAATGTTCCTGGTACCGTATGTTTGTGAATATGATCTATTTCATAGGAGAGTTGACGCCGGAAGGGGTGACCACCAGCATCAGAGCTTCGCACATTTGTAGCGCGGAGTCTACACTCTGCTCCATCGAAACAATTGGATGAAGCGACGCAAACTTCAATCAGCCGGTGTATACTTTAGTTGAACTACTTGTACTACTTTTGAAACTCTCAGCACCGCTACGTCTCCAACTGTTTTGTTGTGGAATATACGTGAATTGGAAACCTGTCAGAGCTGGGGATCACTGCGCAAGGACTGTCCGACAAAGTCGTTTAGTCGCGCTGCGGACGGCCCGCAAGGAGGTTTCTTTCAAACGTTAGAATAGCATACGCATTTATCTCAGTGCGCCTACGCGGTTGCTGAGAATTGGTTAGATGCTTACAACTTCTTTGACTCCCTAAATATCATCGGCGACGGCCCGTTTCATCCTAGCTCTCCCGGTTCACGCCTTCGGCCTGGGAAATCCTCAGTTTTCCCTTCCCACCTCTTGTCTTGATGTGTGGGTCCGATAGGGAGATCTGCGCTTAGTTCCGTAAAATGGCTGCCCCAGCCATCAGATGCCCATGAAAGTCTAGTCGCGTTTGAGATGTGTTTAATAACAGCCTGGTACAGACCTTTGCGATCCCCACGGCGGGAAGCGGGACCTACGAGCTTTTGTCGGGAACGATATAATCGACACTGCAGGCCATCTCCATACAGAGTCGATTCCCGAGGACGGCCGTTGTGTCACTAATTCTGTCCATACTTGTCGCGTATAATTGTAGGCGACACAATTAAACAGTAAGACGTCATGGCGGAAATGAGAATGCATTGAGGCATGGCTGCAATGACCCAGACACGAGGCACTGCTGGAATCTCACGAAGCACATCTTCCGATAGAGTCGTCAAGATGCTACAGATAACCATGGGGCACATACCATCGATTAAGGTCAGATACTGTCTGCTTGTTGGGAGGAATTGGTTATTTATTATTGTAGCCTAACTAGCAACCATTCCAGTAGATGGATTTTTGGAATGCGAATAACAGCAACCCGATGGTCTGGAATAGTTTATCCGTCGACTCATCTGTATATTGTACATAAATTGAGCCTCTCTGGAGTACATGATATCGGCAGTGTCCTTCTGTCAACATCCATCCATCAGTTGATGCCGCGGCGCAATCATCACTCCAGTTTGCTCCTGATTGGACCGCAGTGTACCGGGTGTTCTGGCATTCGATGTGCCTCCCTGCTCTTGCAGCGTGTAATCCATATCTTTGCAATGATCATCGATACACGACCTTCGACCTTCTAGGCCCGCGCTAGAGCTAGAACTAGATGCCAGGCAGGAACAAGAGTAAAAACATGCGGCTCCAATCACCATTGCGTTCAAAAAATTACGTAACCCCAGAGTTCACTCTTTTGGGGAACGCGTAATTTAAGGGCAAAAACGAGCGTTGGAATGATGCTCATTGCCTTTCTTTCTTCAAACCTTCATCTTCCCTCTCCCGTCAAGGCAGTACCTGCTGCCTGTGAGCCCCTCCATAGCGACACGAACCACACTTCTTCCGTGAATCATGGCTTACGACCACTCAAAAGTTGCTCATTTCATCGGTGTGTACGCCCCTGGGATCTACGACGCGTTACTCTAACACGCTCGGTGTGTAGGCGGAAATTCTCTCGAAAAAGCGCCAGTTAGCCGCGTAAAAGACTTTGTTCAGGCTCATGGAGGCCACACAGTTATCACAAAGGTGAGGGCCACGCATATATCTGCCTCGTCGAGGGAATGGCATTTCCTTCCTTGACTCGCCATACTGACTGCTATTTGTTCGCCTGTAGGTCCTCATTGCAAATAATGGTATTATTTCGTCCTCTTTGATGCGTAGCATATACTCAAGTCTCCAAAGGAATCGCCGCAGTCAAGGAGATCCGCTCTATCCGTCAATGGAGCTACGAGACTTTTGGAACTGAAAGGGCCATCCAGTTTACTGTCATGGCCACGCCCGAGGATCTCAAAGTCAATGCCGAGTACATCCGCATGGCTGATCAGTACATTGAAGTTCCGGGTGGTTCTAATAACAACAACTATGCGAACGTAGACCTCATCGTCGACGTGGCCGAACGTGCTGGAGTACATGCCGTTTGGGCGGGCTGGGGTCACGCATCCGAAAATCCTAGGTTGCCTGAGAGTCTCGCCGCCTGCAAGAACCGGATCGTGTTTATAGGTCCTCCTGGAAGCGCCATGAGAAGCTTGGGCGACAAGATCTCGAGTACTATCGTCGCGCAGAGTGCCGATGTCCCCACAATGGCATGGTCTGGCTCTGGAATCTCGGACACAGTATTATCTGAACAAG
>JBBPMT010000004.1:0-19648 GCA_038090455.1 Garcileccinum viscosum
ATACGACCTTGCTCTCTCTTCCGCCTATCATCCTCAAACAGATGGACAAACCAAAAGGATCAACCGGGAGTTGAACCAATATCTCCGTCTATATATAGCAGAGAAGCAAGACACATGGGCAGATTGGCTAGCCATCACCCAATTTAACTTCAACAACACAAAATCTTCGTCCACTGGATATAGCCCCTTCCAGTTAACCAAAACCTATAGCCCACGCCTCGGAATAGAGCCAAAAATGGTTAAAGCCCCGGCAGCCAAAGAATTCGCCGATGAAATAGCGAAATCCCAAGACATAGCGCAAAAGAATTTAGAGCGCACTCGTCAACGGATGAGTCAGCAGGCTGACAAACATAGAAAGCCCGCCCCCGATTACAAAATCGGCGATCTTGTACTTCTCTCGACCGATCACTTGACGTTATCGGATCGACCGGCCCAGAAGCTAACCGAGAAATGGATAGGACCCTACCAGGTCATAAACGTGTATACTAATGCCGTCAAATTGCTATTCCCAAAATCGAACCGAGCGCACGACATTGTCAACGTGTCTCGCGTTAAACCTTATATAGAACCACTCGACGGACAACCAGTCGTATGCCCCGGTCCGGTATCGGTTAATGATGAAGGCGACGACGAATACGAAGTCGAGTATATCGTCGATAGTAGACCTATAGGCCGAGGATTCCAGTACCTCGTTCACTGGAAAGGGTACGACGAAAGCGATCGTACCTGGGAGTCAGCAAGCAACCTTAAAAGGTCGGCTTCGAAAGCCATTGCAGATTTCCACCGTCTTAAACCCGCGGCTCCTCGGAAGTTGAAGATGACACGCGAACTGTTTGATACAGTTTTCAACACACCCCTTGAGAACTTCACCTCAGGTCGTTGTACGCCACCGTCGTCTCCGACTCGGTCTTGTGTGGATCTGGAATCTCCACCCTAGAAAGGGGGTAATGTTACGACCCTCGTTGGACCCCTTTTCTTTTTCTCGTTCGATAAGTATTTTCTCGGTCACGTGACTTGATATTCGTCACATGACACATCACGTGACATCACGTGCTATAGATTATATAGATAGGTACGTCATAGGTCTAGACCATGACATCATAGCACATGCCTTACGCATGTATGGGAACTCTCTCACACCCGTGAGACCACTATAGCCTTATATAGCTTACATTACAAATAACCTTAGTAATAGTGCCGGCCCTCATGTGGTCCGTGCACCCATTGTAACCGTATATATAGTATGAATGCAGCACCAGCAGACCTCAGTCTGTTCTGGTTAGTTCCCCGCTAGCCTACACATCTCCCTCTTTGTCTGAACTTGTCGAAGTGCCGTAGCTCGCGCTAACGGTTGCTTTCAAAAGCCACTTTGGGAGCTATTCATAAAAATCGATATAATCACAAAAAGCACAAAAACAACTGTAAACACCCTGCTAGACAGTGGTGCAACTGGCATTTTTATCGATACCACATGGGCAAAGAAGGAAAGAATACCTTTGCAAAGTCTCAAACAAGTTGTACCGGTATACAACGTAGATGGGACCATTAACTCAGCTGGTGGCATAGCCTACGCCGCCACTCTCATCATAGATTACATGGGACACTGCGAAAAAGTCCATGCAGATGTCACTAATCTGGGCAAGAACCAGATGATACTCGGATACACATGGTTATGTGAACACAACCCATCCATTGATTGGATAAAAGGAACCGTTGCCATGGATCGCTGCCTGGTATCATGCACAACCCTACACCATAGTTACATAAATAGGATGGAGTCCCACGAGCAAGCATACAGTTATCATATTGGTAGAACCGATAATGGCAAATATGAACCAGCTGACTCCACAGAAGCTAAGAAACTCATGCCATCAGAGTACCATGACTTTATAGACGTTTTCTTGAAGAAGGCAAGCGAGCGAATGCCAGAATGCAAACCATGGGACCACACAGTAGACCTGAAGCCCGATTTCGTGCTTAAAAAGGGTCGATTGATCAAGTTATCTCCCCAAGAACAGGATGAAGTAAAGGCCTTCATGGACGACCAACTAGCAAAAGGATACATTAGACCCTCCAAATCACTGCAGACATCACCAGTCTTCTTCATCCCAAAGAAGGACAGAAAGAAGCACATGGTCATGGACTATAGATATTTAAACAAGGGAACAATCAAAAATAACTACCCTCTACCCCTGATTTCACAAATCATAGATAAACTAAAAGGATCTAAGATCTTTACCAAGATGGATCTCCGATGGGGATACAACAATGTGCGAATCAAGGAGGGCGACAAATGGAAAGGAGCTTTTGTCTGCCATCTCGGGGCTTATGAACCCCTCGTCATGTATTTCGGAATGTGCAATAGCCTGGCCACGTTCCAGCAAATGATGAACGAAATATTTGCTGACATGGATGACTGTGTCATCATCTACCTCGATGATTTATTGATCTTTTCGAAGCACGACAATCGAAAGAAACACATTGAGACCGTGAGAAAAATCTTACAGAGACTCCGTAAAAATGATTTATTCATCAAACCAGAGAAGTGCTTCTTCAGAGTGTCCCAGGTGGACATGCTAGGAATGGATGTCAGCAAACAAGGTGTCGCAATGAACCATGAAAAGGTTAAAGGAGTAATGGAATGGCCAGCACCCACAATGGTTAAAGGAGTCAGAAGCTTCCTAGGCCTCACCAACTTCTACCGAAGGTTCATAGACAACTACAGTCTGATAGCTCAACCACTTCACAATCTCACAAAGAAAGATCAACCCTGGAAATGGGAAGCAGCACAACAAGAAGCTTTCGATAAGCTAAAAAAGGCATTTACCACTGCCCTGGTACTGGCATACCCAGATGATACAACCCCATATAGAGTTGAATGCGACGCCTCAGACTTCGCAATAGGAGCCATGCTCTCAACTAAAATAGACGACAAATGGCATCCGGTGTCCTACATGTCACATTTCATGACCCCAAAACAACGTAATTACACCATAGCTGACAAAGAGATGCTAGCCAACATCCTCACACTCGAACAATGGAGGCACCACCTAGAAGGTGCACGCCACCAGTTCGAAATATGAACAGATCATAGGAACCTGCAGTATTTCATGAAATCACAGGATCTAAATAGGCATCAAGCTCAATGGGCGCAATATTTATCTAGATTCGATTATGTCTTGGTTAACAAACCAGGAACTTCCATGGGAAAAGCCGATGCCCTCTCCAGGCAAGAAGATCACATGATCGGCATTGAAGATGACAACAAAGACACCATCGTCATTCCCCCCCATTGCGTCAGATCTCTTGAAGAGATCAAATTATTTGATAGGATTAAAATAGCGCACTCAGGGTTGAAAGCCCCTGACAGGACGATCCTCCGTGAAGGATTATGGCACTACTGAGATAAGATATGGGTGCCAACTGAGCTTAGAAGGGGGGTAATCACCCAATTCCATGACCACCCCTTCTTCAGACATAAAGGAGCTGAAAAGACGCTCGACTTTATCTCTCAGTACTATAGTTGGCCTGGAGTCAAGCAAGACGTCATAGACTACTGCAAATTGTGTGATAGATGTGCATGCATGAAAACCTCGAATCAGCCACCAGCCGGCTTACTACAACCACTACCCGTAGCAAAAGGACCCTGGCACTCCATCTCTGCTGACTTCATCACGGGACTTCCCAATAGTAAAGGCTTCAATGCCATCCTCGTCATAGTAGATCGCTTCTCAAAAGAAGTCGTTCTAATTCCCATAAACAAAACAGTCACCACCCAAGGAATGTTACAAACGACTATCGGGAGGAAGTGAGAATGGGTGAATATGCAAGTATCGCTTGCCTATGTAGTTTGTAAGCTGGGTTTG
Organism: Garcileccinum viscosum; assembly: GCA_038090455.1. Classification (NCBI taxonomy): domain Eukaryota; kingdom Fungi; phylum Basidiomycota; class Agaricomycetes; order Boletales; family Boletaceae; genus Garcileccinum; species Garcileccinum viscosum. The sequence goes on from JBBPMT010000004.1 coordinate 3,867, forward strand.
GAGGTACCAGCACCTTGACTGAACTATGGGAGACTCGAAGATAAAAGTATAACTCACAGGTGAGTCGCTATCGGTGGTTGTGAAGGCATTCCCTATACAAGGAGACTAGGGACAAGGCTGAGTAGAACAAGACTGGGGAGTCGAGTTCTATTGGTGCTATATTATATACTATTGGTACAAGTGCATGGACCATGCCTTAAGGGCAGGCACCTGCTATCTATGGCTATATACAAGAGTCCATGAGGTAGACAGGCACTATAAATAAAGGCAACGAGGCAAGAAATGAGGCGTGGCACAAGGAATGGAAGCCAGCCGTGAGAAGATGAAAGTAGATCACATACCATGAGGTGTGGCAGATCTATAGATAGATGAACGAAGATTGAGATGCAATCGAGATCTATCAAGATACAAGATGCTATCGCTGATGAGATCCATAGCCGATGAAGATCTGAATGGCTAGGATCGGGAACTCTATAATAATGTCAATAGATACAAACAAGAGAACTCGCACAATAGTTGTCACATGATGACCAGCGTCTAGCTGTCATGTGACTGAGGAGAAGCGCTGGGGATAAGCGCACGGCTATGAGGAAAGGGGGTTAAGACCCAATGTGGAACCCTAGATTAGGGGCAAGGTAGGTCATGACCAAGGTTTGCAACAAGGAACAGCCAAGCTGTACTGAGACCACGTGTGGAAATATCATGGATTACCTGATAGCTTGGTCAGTGACTGAGGAACCCAATTCACATCCCAGATGATGATGGATTTATTGAAACTACTGAAAATAGAAAAGAAAATGTCCTCCACATATCACCCGCAAACCGATGGACAAACAGAACAGGTCAATCGGGAATTGAACCAATATCTTCATTTATACATAGCCGAGAAGCAGAACACGTGGGCCGATTGGCTAGCCATCGTCCAGTTCAACTTCAACAACACGAAGTCATCATCTACGGGATACAGTCCATTTCAGTTGACAAAAACATATAGTCCATGCCTTGGGGTTGAACCCAAAATAGTCAAAGCTCTGGCAGCTAAAGAATTCACCGACAACATGGGCGCTTCACAGGAAATAGCCAAGAAAAACCTGGAGAAAGCCTGACAGCGAATGAGTCAGCAAGCTGACAAACATAGACGCCCCGCCCCCAATTATAAAATTGGCGATCTCGTGCTTCTTTCAACCAATCACTTGACGTTATCAGATCGACCAGCCCGGAAGCTAACCAAAAAATGGATAGGACCATATCAGGTCATAGACATGTACACCAATGCCGTCAAATTGTTATTCCCAAAGACAAACCGAGCGCATGATGTCGTCAACGTGTCTTGTGTTAAACCTTATATAGAACCACTCAATGGACAACCAGTCGTATGCCCCGGTCCAGTATCAGTTAATAATGAAGGCGACGATGAATATGAAGTCGAGTATATCATCGATAGTAGGCCCATAGGCTGAGGATTCCAGTACTGTTACAGTTGACATCGTCCCCGAAGGTTGTACCATTTCCCTAGTCCGTTCCTTTGCGTTCTCTCACGTAGAGTCACCCCTTTTCCTCTCGGCCGACAGCTCCCTTCTTTTTCGCCTCCCCTCATCTTCGGACTAATGTCTTATCTTCTTATCTCCTTATCGTCTTATCTTCCTATCTCCTTATTGTCTTATCTTCTTATCTTGTACGCATAGCCCTCCACAGCTTCTGTTACGACCCTCGTTGAACCCCTTTTCTTTTTCTCGTTTGATAGGTATTTTCTCGGTCACGTGACTTGATATTCGTCACATGACGCATCACGTGACATCACGTGCTATAGATTACATAGATAGGTATGTCATAGGTCTAGACCATGACATCATAACACATGCCTTACGCATGTATGAGAACTCTCTCACACTCGTGGGACTACTATAGCCATATATAGCTTATATTACCAATAGTCTTAGTAATAGTGCTGGCCCTCATGTGGTCCGTGCACCCACTGTCATCGTATATATAGTATGAATGCAGCACCAGCAGACCTCAGTCTGTTCTGGTTAGATTCCCCCTAGCCTATACAGAGTCCCTCCTTCGTCTGAACTTGTCAAAGCACCATAGCTCGCGCTAGAGGTCGCTTTCATAAGAACAGACTCACTTCTGCTATCCTGCTTCGACACCAACAAGTGTCACCCCTACTCCACTTCTTCTCACCGCTCGATCATATAGTCGGACTCCAGACTTAAGGAGGAACTCACGATAGCCAGCGACAAGGCTCTCTCCTTGAAATAGCAAGGCGGTTATACCGTGACCATACAAGGAATACGACCTTGTCTAAACCGTATCCATACGCTCGTCCAGCGTCGTTTCCATTCGCATTGTCAGGGTAGACCTCATTCAAGAGGACCCTTCTGACTGCGGAAAAGTAAGGATCAATCCCTTAGCTCATATTGGGTCAGAGCAGCAGAGCATACTGCGCAAACACCGCATCGCGATTTCTACGGTTTAAAGATTCGCAGTCTCGGCGTACTAAAACGTCAGCCGTAGCCAGGCAGATCCCCGGTCCCCCCCACTCGTACTCGACAATCGCGGAGTTTACTGCTTGACCGCAACAAGCAGGAGTTTTCCTTTACAGTTTATGGACTTTTCAGATCTCTACGGCAACGATTGGCGCGCCCTGAGAAACAAAAACTACATCGCAGTATCAACCGACATCTCCGAACGTCTTCCCATCGACGAAGACTTCGACCCCAACGACACCATAGTAAGGGACGCACCTTACCATATCGACTTCGCACCGGACTTCCCTGAGTGGCTCCAACACGAGTTTCTCCAACACCATCTCGACGCTACCCCCGTACTCAAAGACGACACCCTTGACTTTTACCAGTCGCAAATAGAATTCACATACATCAACCATGTCGGGACTGTTCGACCGCCCACCTTCGCCACTGGATCGACCATCCAGCAGTCTCTCCTCCGCCCCCACCATAGCTGCCTCACGCGCCAGGAGGGACCCCGCAGCGCTACTCGCTGATCAGCTAGAATTGCTGACCGAACGCATGTCGCAGATAATGCTCCGATTAGAACAACAGGAGCAAGAAAACAAGGATCTGCGCGATCGGCTCGACGACCAGCAGGGCCCAGGCCTCCCCCACGACCACGGCGACGCTCTAGATCGCCAAGGCAAGAGAGCCGAGGTTGTTAAAGACCCTGGACTCTACGATGGATCTTATGGCAAATTTGATGAATGGTGGACGAAGATGCTGATCTTCAGAGAAACCAATTTGGACTAGTTCGGTGAGCACAAGCTCAACGGAGAAAAGAACTGGAACTTGGCAGTTTTCTCGAGGATCGGCAGCGACGCCGACAAAGATAAGAACGGTGCCGGAGCATGGGCCCACACCGAACTTAAAAAGAGACGAAACTCAAATGTCCCATGGCTCACCTGGCGCGAGCTAGAAAAGCTCCTAACCAGCCGATTCAAAATCGGCAACGAAAAAGATATAGCCATCAAGAAGCTGATGGGACGAAAACAGTATAGAAACGAGCGAACACAGGTGTTCCTCACTCAGTGGCTGGCCCTTTATGATCAGGCCGAATGTACAGAAAAGATGGGTATCGTACTACTCGAACAGGGCGTCCGACAGGACATTATAAAGCATATGTATATGCAGAAGAAACGCCCCGACACCCTGTACGAATTCGTCCTCACCGTACAGGACTACGCCAACGCGTTAGAAGCCTTCGAGTCACGTTTTGACGGCTCCCGATCACGTTCCTCTCGCGACCCCAATGCAATGGAGGTCGACGCTCTACAAACCGACAACCAAGATGATATCAACCGCACGTCTCGGGGCTGTTACAATTGTGGAAAGGAGGGCCACATGGCTCGAGATTGCAAGGCCAAGAGCACGGCCTGTAATGAATGCGGATTCCGACGTGGCGGGCACAGGAAAGAGTGCTCGAAATTCAAACCACGAAATATCAGAAAAACAGAATGGAATCCTGCAGAAGATGACGAACCACGTCGCCCTCCCCTCGCAACACTCTCTCGCCCGGTGAATTTAAACGGCCAGCTGAACTGGCAAGGTGCCATTAGGGGCATGGACTTAGAGGCCGCTAGGGCCTATTTCAGGGATCTCGAATCCACCCAGGGAAAAGATTAGGCTTGGACACATCGGGTAGTGTACCAAGCGCTAAGGACCCTAGTTACGTATCATCTACTTCTTCTTCTTTTTTTTCTCTTATACCGAATCGATCGAGGGTGCGATGCCAAGATAGTGCTCACCTGTTTCCTTTATCAGTTTCAAATTCCTTTTCTGTTCTCGATTCCGATTGTAATTTAGATAGCGATTCCGAATCTTCTGTATTTAGTTATGAATCAACCGAAACGGGGATCTCCAAAAAGGAGCTTGGTCACCGGGAAGTGACACTTAATTCCGTTTTTAAAGAAAATAAAAATAGTTCTCCCTCGAACCCGAACGAGAAAAAAGTGCGCACGCTCAAGCCACTTAGAGAGCTATTCGTAAAAATCAATATAGTCACAAAAAGCACAAAAACAGCAGTAAATGCCCTGCTAGACAGTGGCGCCACAGGCATATTTATCGATACCACATGGGCAAAGAAAGAAAGAATCCCTTTGCAAAGTCTCAAACAAGTTGTACTGGTTTACAACATAGACGGGACTATAAACTCAGCCGGCGGAATAGCCTACACCGCCACATTAGTCATCGACTACATGGGACACCATGAGAAAATACACGCAGATGTCACAAATCTGGGCAAGAACCAGATGATACTGGGATATACATGGTTACGAGACCACAATCCTTCCATTGACTGGATCAAAGGAACGGTCACCATGGACCGCTGCTCTACGTCATGCGCAGCACTACATCATAGCTACATAAATAGGATGGAACACCACGAACAAGCTTACGGCTATCATATCGGTAGAACCGACAATGGCAAATACGAACCCGCCGACGCTGCTGAAGCCAAAAAGCTGGTACCATCAGAATACCATGAATACATAGACGTCTTTTCGAAGAAAGCAAGCAAGCGAATGCCAGAACGCAAACCATGGGACCACGCAGTAGATCTGAAGCCAGATTTCATTCCTAAAAAGGGTCGATTGATCAAGTTATCTCCCCAGGAACAGGACGAAGTCAAAGCCTTCGTGGAAGACCAACTCTCGAAAGGGTACATCAGACCCTCTAAATCGCCGCAAACGTCACCCGTCTTCTTCATTCCCAAAAAGGATGGAAAGAAACGCATGGTAATGGACTATAGATACCTTAACGAGGGAACTGTCAAGAACAATTACCCGCTACCCTTGATATCGCAAATCATAGATAAATTAAAAGGATCTAAGATCTTTACCAAGATGGATCTCCGATGGGGATACAACAACGTGCAAATCAAGGAAGGAGACGAATGGAAAGGAGCCTTCGTCTGCCACCTCGGGGCTTACAAACCCCTCGTCATGTATTTTGGGATGTGCAATAGTCCAGCAACATTCCAACAGATGATGAACGAAATCTTCGCCGATATGGATGACTGCGTCATCATCTACCTAGACGACTTGTTAATCTTCTCGAAACACGATAACATGGCCAAACATGTCGAGACTGTTAAGAAAATCTTACAGAAGCTCCGTGAAAACGACCTATTCGTTAAACCCGAGAAATGTTTCTTCGGCGTAAAGAAAGTAGACATGCTGGGCATGGACGTAAGCGAACATGGAGTATCGATGAATCACGAGAAAGTAAAAGGTGTCATGGAATGGCCCGCTCCAACCACGATAAAAGGAGTTAGAAGCTTTCTCGGTTTAGCCAACTTCTATAGAAGATTTATCGACAATTATAGTTTAATCGCACGACCCCTGCATGACCTTACGAAAAAGGATCAGCCATGGAAATGGGAAGCACCACAACAAGAAGCTTTTGATAAGCTTAAATGCGCCTTCACTTCAGCACCGGTACTGGCTTACCCGGATGACACTACACCTTATAGAGTCGAATGCGATGCATCGGACTTCGCCATCAGAGCTGTGCTCTCGACTAAGATAGAAGACAAATGGCATCCGGTGTCCTTCATGTCCCACTCTATGACCCCGGAACAGCGCAACTACACCATCGCTGACAAAGAAATGCTGGCCATTATCCTCGCACTAGAACAATGGCGCCATCACCTCGAAGGTGCTAGACATCCGTTTGAGATATGGACCGATCATAGGAATCTGCAGTACTTCATGAAGTCGCAGGACCTCAATAGGCGTCAAGCACGATGGGCGCAATACTTATCGCGTTTCGATTACGTGTTGGTTAACAAACCAGGCACATCCATGGGGAAAGCCGATGCACTCTCTAGAAGAGAAGATCACATGATTGGCATTGAAGACGACAACAAGAATACGATCGTCATCCCTGCACACCGAGTCCGATCTCTGGAAGAGACGGAATTATTCGATAGAATCAAAATAGCGCATTCAGGGTTGAAAGCCCCTGACGGGACGATCCTCCGTGAAGGATTATGGCACTACCGAGATAAGATCTGGGTGCCAAACAAGCATAGAAGGGGGGTAATTACCCAATTCCACGACCACCCCTTCTTCGGACATAAAGGAGCTGAGAAGACACTCGACTTTGTCTCTCGTTACTATAGTTGGCCAGGAGTCAAACAAGATGTCACCAAGTATTGTAAATCGTGCGATCGATGCGCGCGAATGAAAATGTCCAACCAGCCGCCAGCCGGCTTACTACACCCGTTGCCCATAGCCGAAGGACCCTGGAGGTCCATCTCGGCCGATTTCATTACGGGATTACCCGATAGTAAAGGCTTCGACGCCATTCTCGTCATAGTCGACCGCTTCTCTAAAGAAGTTGTCCTCATTCCCACGAATAAGACGGTCACCGCCCAAGGAACAGCAGAGCTGTACCGAGACCACGTATGGAAATATCATGGACTACCCGATAGTTTGGTCAGCGATCGAGGACCCCAGTTCGCATCCCAGATGATGACGGACTTATTGAAATTGTTGAAAATAGAAAAGAAGATGTTTTCTGCGTATCACCCACAAACGGACGGACAAACAGAACGCGTCAACCGGGAGTTGAACCAGTACCTCCGTTTATATATAGCCGAGAAGCAAGACACATGGGCAGATTGGCTTGCCATCGCCCAATTTAACTTCAACAATACGAAGTCGTCGTCTACTGGCTATAGTCCCTTCCAGCTTACAAAGACTTATAGTCCACGCCTCGGGGTTGAACCCAAGATAGTCAAAGCTCCGGCAGCTAAAGAATTCGCAGATGAGATAGCCAACTCTCACGAAAGCGCGAGAAAGAAGCTCGAACAAACACGACAGCGGATGAGTCAGCAAGCTGACAAACATAGAAAACCCGCCCTGGATTATAAACCCGGCGACCTCATGCTTCTCTCGACCGATTATTTGACATTATCGGACCGGCCAGCCCGGAAGCTTACAGAAAAATGGATAGGACCCTATCAGGTCATCAACGTGTATACCAACGCCGTCAAATTATTATTCCCGAAATCGAACCAAGCGCACGACGTTGTAAACGTGTCTCGCGTTAAACTTTACATAGAACCTCTCGACGGACAACCAGTCGTACGCCCCGGTCCGGTATCGGTTAACGATGAAGGTGACGACGAGTACGAAGTTGAGTACATCGTCGATAGTAGACCTATAGGCCGTGGATTCCAATACCTCGTCCATTGGAAAGGATATGACGAAAGCGATCGTACCTGGGAATCTGCGAGCAACCTTAAAAGGTCGGCTTCGAAAGCCATCGCGGACTTCCATCGAGAGAATCCCTCGGCACCACGGAAATTGAAAATGGCAAGAGAACTGTTTGATACAGTTTTCGGTACTCCCCTTGAGAACTTCACCTCGGGACGTTGTACGCCACCCTCATCTCCGACTCGGGTCTTAGTGGATCTGGAATCTCCACTCTAGAAGGGGGGTAATGTTACGACCCTCGTTGAACCCCTTTTCTTTTTCTCATTCGATAGGTATTTTCTCGGTCACGTGACTTGATATTCGTTACATGACGCATCACGTGACATCACGTGCTATAGATTACATAGATAGGTATGTCATAGGTCTAGACCATGACATCATAACACATGCCTTACGCATGTATGAGAACTCTCTCACACTCGTGGGACTACTATAGCCATATATAGCTTATATTACCAATAGTCTTAGTAATAGTGCCGGCCCTCATGTGGTCCGTGCACCCACTGTCATCGTATATATAGTATGAATGCAGCACCAGCAGACCTCAGTCTGTTCTGGTTAGATTCCCCCTAGCCTATACAGAGTCCCTCCTTCGTCTGAACTTGTCAAAGTACCATAGCTCGCGCTAGAGGTCGCTTTCAGCTTCTTACTCATTCATACTGCAGATGACTCATTTCTTTCCATGCGATTCCCTCGCATTCCATCTCTATATTCCTTTATTGGCTTTCTCCCTTTCACTGCTACGACATAGCTTGGTCCATGCACCGCGCCCACCTCTATAAATACCCGTAGCACGATGGTGTATGTTCTTTAGCTAGTTCTACGCAATTCAGCGTTGATTCTTAAGCTGCCTCGAGCTCCTGGTGTGCGCATGCAGGATAGAGAGACCTTGTCTTCGACCAAGCAAAGCTTGACGGACTCTTCGTGAGATTCTCGCTTTGACTTGTAGCCCAACTCGACGCCCAGCGTAACAAAAGAACTAGCTCTTCCTTTGCCTCCTGCTTCCGAGCAGACCGCCCACCATTTCGTCCTCTACTCCCCGCCGTGGTTTTCGAATTCCTTCTCACTCCCCCACTCCCTCTCCTCCTCCCTCTCGCCCATCAACCCCTCCACCTGCCGCTGCCATGTCCCGCCCTGAGCTAAAAGCTGGTCTCCCTGACGCGTTTTCGGGAGAAACGAAGGATGCCAATCACTGGCTGCAGGCCATGAAGGCCTATTTTACGATGAACGCTGCTATGTATGCAGACGACGCTGTGAAGGTTCTAGTCCTTCTCAACAAGATGACCAAGGGGAATGGAGTTCCCTTCGCAGAGGGGTGGTATGGCAAGATAAATGATGGTGCCATCCCTGCTGCTGAAAAGACATTTGATTGCCTGGAGAAGGATTTTGTTGCCACCTTCTACCCGTTCAATATCGCCTCCGAAGCTCGCCGAAAGCTTCTCACTCTTCGACAAGATACCCGTAACAAGAAAAGCAGGTTTCAACAGTACGTTGCCGAGTTCCGTCTCCTGGCTCAACGAGCCAATATCACTAATGAACCGACCCTCCTCGAACACCTCGCCTCGGGAATGGACCCCAAACTTGTAGTCATGATCCTTTCCCAGCAAACGCAGCCAACTACGGCTAAGGATTGGATTGAGCAAGCGGCTAAGTACCATGCACAACAACGCCGTATCGCTGATATCACCTCAGGATGAGGAGGATACTTCCACAACTCTTGTCCCGCTAAAGATCCTAATGCCATGGATGTTGATGCTGTGCGACTTTCCCCTGTTGAAAGGGCCCGCCACATGCGACAGAATAGATGCTTTAGGTGTCACAAAGTTGGCTGTCGAGTCAGCAATCATAATTCTTCGTCCACTCCTTCGTCTTCGCCCTCCTCCTCTTCTAGCTTCAACCCCCGTCCTTCGAAAGCTCCTTCTGCCCTCGGGAAATACGTTAACCAAATCGTTGCGGATAAAAATGTCTCAAAGGAAGAAATTCTCAAAGTACTCCGCACCGTGTTTGAGGAAGAATCGGTAGAAGAAACTCCTGAAGTATCCGTCGCCACCACCACAGCAGAAACCTCTGATGACGAAGAGGGTTTTTAAAAAGGAGAATTAGTGCGACGTCTACTTCTCCTCATCGTCTTGCACCTGTATTCTGTACCACCCCTCATGCCAAATCAATTCGAATTCCTATTTCCTTAATGGCAAAGACTGGTGCACAAATCGTCGACTCCTCTGCCCTTATCGATAGTGGGGCCACAGGTAATTTCATTGATCGATCCTTAATCCAACTTCACCGTTTCCCGACCACTAAGATCCCCAAACCTCTCGCTGTTTCCAATGTTGATGGGACGCCCAACCAAAGCGGTGTCATCCGCTTCAAAACAACCCTCCTGTTACGGATTGGAGGCAATGAAGAATTTCGCGACTTCTTCGTGATCAACTGCAGAAAAGAAAAGGTTATCTTAGGCCTGCCGTGGTTACAAGACGCCAATCCTAATATTAATTGGGGAACCGGGGTTGTCTCCATTCCTGATCATCCCTCATCTCTGCGACAGGATGATCCCGCTGCAACTTCCCAACGATACTTGGTTCGATACCTCTCCGACTCCACCCTCTCCATACGAAAAACTACACTCTCGACCGAACTTGCTATGGAACAGGAGAAGGAAAAAGTTGTCCTTCCTCCTGAACTCGCCTCTTACGGTGACGTTTTCGCAAAACTCCCTGATGGAACTCTTCCCCCGTCCCGACTGTTCGATCATGCTATTGAACTAAAAGACTCTTTTGTCCCGAAACGAGCCAAAGTATACCCGTTGAACCCAAAGGAACGGGAAGCATGTAAAGAATTCATCGCAGAACACCTCGCCTCTGGGAAAATCTCCCCCTCGAAATCCCCTCAAGCTTCTCCCTTCTTCTTCGTACCCAAGAAAGATGGTTCCCTCCGCCCATGTCAAGACTACCGCTATCTCAATGAACACACCGTAAAGAATGCCTACCCACTCCCTCGCATTTCCGACCTCGTTGACCAACTCCGCCCATCTACCATCTTCACCAAGCTTGACATCCGATGGGGATATAACAATGTTCTCATCTGCCCAGAAGATCGATGGAAAGCTGCCTTCATCACCCCCGAAGGTCTCTTCGAACCAAACGTCATGTTTTTCGGTTTCTGCAACGCCCCTCCTACTTTTCAAGCCCTCATGCAGCATATCTTTGGTGATTACATCGCAGAAGGATGGCTCATCATCTATATGGACGACTTCCTCATCCACAACGACGACCTCTCCCAACATTGGATTTTAGTCCAGAAAGTGCTTCAACGAGCTCGTGAACATCAGCTTTACTTCAAACTGGAAAAGTGCGCGTTCGCCGCATCTGAAGTAGAATTTCTTGGACTTGTCATCAAGGCAGGATCGTTGCAGATGGATCCCACAAAACTCTCCGCCATCGAAACTTGGTCCCCCCCTCGCTCGGTCAAAGCAGTCCGATCCTTCATCGGGTTCTGCAATTTCTATCGCAAATTCATTCCCAACTTCTCCACCCTCGCTTGCCCTCTTCTCGATCTGACTAAAAAGGATACGCCTTGGGACTGGTCTCCTGCCTGTGAAACGGCATTTCGTAAACTCCAGTCCACTTTCCTCGCCAAACCTGTCCTCGCTATGCCTGACGTTACTCGTCCCTTCACAGTCATGACTGACGCTTCCCTTACTGCTTCCGGTGCAGTTCTCATGCAGCCTGATGGGAATGGCGATCTTCATCCCTGTGCTTACTTATCCCGCACCTTTTCTCCCGCCGAGCGGAACTATGATATCTACGACCGAGAACTTCTTGCGGTTATCCATGCTCTCGAAGAATGGCGCCATTATCTCCAAGGCACTGGCCTTCCTGTCACCATTCTCACTGATCACAAGAACCTCACCTATTTCCGCCAACCTCGTAAACTCTCCCGTCGCCATGCTCGTTGGCAATTTTTCCTACAGGATTTTGACTTGACCTTTCACCACCTCCCCGCTTCTGCCATGGCTCCGGCAGATGCTCTTTCTCAACGTGACGATGTCGACACGTCTTCCGATAATGCTGATGTCACCCTTCTTCCTGATACTCTTTTCGTTCGTGCCCTGGATACCGCCATCTCTTCCAAACTTTCTTCCCTTACTGCCTCTGATCCTTTTGCTTCCGCTGCTCTCTCCGCCCTCAATGAGGGAACTTCTCTTCTTCCTCGCGCTTCTCGTCATGATTGGGAGTTTTCTGATGGACTTTTATACTTTCGCCATCGTCTTTTTGTTCCTGAACCGCTTCGCCGTGATGTAGTTCGTTCCTGCCATGAATCTCCTTCTGGTGGACATGGTGGTGTTCTTCGTACCCAAAACCTGGTTGCTCGCGACTATTGGTGGCCGGGTCTTTCCACTTTTGTTCGTCGCTTTGTTCTTGGTTGTGCCACTTGTCAGGCCTCCAAAGTTAATACCCATCCTTCCGCTCCTCCGCTCTCACCTCTTTCTTCTTCGGCTACACACCCTTTTCAACAGATTTCTATGGACTTCATTACCGATCTTCCTCTTTCTTCTGGTTTTGATTCTATTTTGGTCGTGGTCGACCATGGGCTTACTAAGGGGGTAGTTTTCCTCCCTTGTCTCAAGACTTCCTCCGCCGCCGATGTCGCCCTCCTCTTTTTTAAACACTTCTTTCCTCGGTTCGGCCTTCACGACCAGTGCATTTCTGATCGTGGCCCCCAATTTGCTTCTGCCTTCGCCCAAGAGCTTGCTCGTCTCTTAAAATACGACCTTGCGCTCTCCTCCTCCTACCACCCTCAAACGGACGGAGAAACCGAACGTGTCAACCAAGAATTGGAGACTTACCTCCGCATCTTCTGCGAAGGAAGACCCAACACTTGGGCCGACCTCCTCCCCATGGCAGAATTTTGCCACAACTCTTCCGTCCACTCAGTCACTGGCAAAACCCCTTTCTCATTAATTCTAGGCTATGAACCACGCGCATACCCCCCAATCGGCAAAACATTTCTTCCCGATCTTGAATCTCGCCTAACCCTCTTATCCGAAGCAAGAAAAGAAGCCCTTGACGCTCATGAACGTGCCCAACGCCTCATGAAAGAACGCGTCTCATCCCGCTTTACCCCCTGGAAAGTCGGAGATAAGGTCTGGCTTGACAACAAAAACCTCCATCTTCGATACCCTTCTCGGAAGTTATCCCCTAAACGAGAAGGACCATTTGAAATCGTTCAGGTGCTATCTCCCGTATCTTATCGCCTCAAACTTCCTCCCACGTGGCGCATCAATGACACATTCCATGCTTCGAAGCTATCCTCCTATCGGGAGACCCCGGAACATGGCCCGAATTTCCTATCTCCCCCTTCTGACCTAATCGATGGAGAAGAAGAATACAAAGTGGAGCAGATTCTTTCCCACTGAGGAACACGAGGCCGCCACCAATACCTCGTGTCGTGGAAGGGCTGGCCTTCTTCGGAAAATACATGGGAACCGGAACGGAACTTGTCGAACACTGCCTCCCTCCTCTCCGCCTATAAATCACGCCATCCCAAGGACTTTTCCCCATCATCTTAACATGCCTAGGGGATCTACTCGTCGCAATACTCCCCCTTCTTCGTACTCCCGTACTCTTGGTCTCTCTTATTCTAGTCTCCCTATCATCCCAAACTTATTTCCTTCTCATATTTGTGATGCCCTTTTTGCTGCTGTGCTCGAAACTCCTGACCTGCTTTTTACTGTGGAACAGACTGTGTTTTCTTCTTCGCTTCCGCAGGCCACCATGTATAATGGGATTCGCCTTTACCATACGTACCTTCGCCTTCGCTCTTACAATTCTCTTTCTCATTCTTCCTCATCTTCTACGGTACACGCTGCCATTCGCCAAGGACTAGCGGACCTTCGTTCTAACGTTCTTTCCATCCTCGTCGACTCGGGATTCTCCGATGCGGTAGCATCTCTCCACCCCTCTCGTCTCTGGGACGTTCTTCGTCCTCATTGGGAGTCTCTCACCGACCGACAGCGACGCCTCTACACTGAAGTCGCTCAAGAACATACTTCGCCATTTCCCTCTCCATTTGAGAATGACGAAAACGCTCCCCCTCTAAACGACCAAGACATTTCGGTTCAAACCAGCCAGCCCTTTCGGACCAATCCCCCTCGTCGGGGGACTCCTGCTCTCTCGCTCGTCCCAATCATTTTGGAGCAGACTTCGCCCCGCTCTACCCCCACCTCCTCCAGAACCTCTCTCTCCTCGCCCTCCTCTCCTTCCCTCAGTCGTCAGCGACGCACCTCCTCCCATCAATCTTTCCCGGGACATCCCTATCCTAGACCAACTGGAACCATTCCTTCCCCAGTCGTCGTCGATCAACCCATCCCAATTCCCCCTCCTTATTTCTCCAATTCTGCACGTAACGATCAGGGAAATTCCCCTACAACTGAGGCGACCCCTGGACCTCCTTGCCCTGTCTGTGCCAGCCCGGATCACTCTTACGTTCAATGCTTGGGTTATCGATGCAACCTTTGCGGTAGAAGAGGACACCCGGCCCATTCCTGTCCCAATCTCCACTTCTGTCGCCTCTGCGAGCACTTCGGACATATCGAGGCAGACTGTGCCTTTGGTGGAGAACCATCCGATGAGGAGGACCGCGACGTGGACAATGCCATTGAGGAGAATTCGGGAGGACATTCAACTTAGGGTTATGTTGGAGTCGGAGTCTCCAAGGTACGAAGGGGGTAATGTTACAGTTGACATCGTCCCCGAAGGTTGTACCGTTTCCCTAGTCCGTTCCTTTGCGTTCTCTCACGTAGAGTCACCCCTTTTCCTCTCGGCCGACGGCTCCCTTCTTTTTCGCCTCCCCTCATCTTCGGACTAATGTCTTATCTTCTTATCTCCTTATCGTCTTATCTTCCTATCTCCTTATCGTCTTATCTTCTTATCTTGTATGCATAGCCCTCCGCAGCTTCTTACTCATTCATACTGCAGATGACTCATTTCTTTCCATGCGATTCCCTCGCATTCCATCTCTATATTCCTTTATTGGCTTTCTCCCTTTCATTGCTACGACATAGCTTGGTCCGTGCACTGCGCCCACCTCTATAAATACCCGTAGCACGATGGTGTATGTTCTTTAGCTAGTTCTACGCAATTCAGCGTCGATTCTTAAGCTGCCTCGAGCTCCTGGTGTGCGCACGCAGGATAGAGAGACCTTGTCTTCGACCAAGCAAAGCTTGACAGACTCTTCGTGAGATTCTCGCTTTGACTTGTAGCCCAACTCGACGCCCAGCGTAACAAGTACCTTGTTCACTGGAAAGGGTATGAAGAAAGCGACCATACCTGGGAATCTGCAAGCAACCTTAAACGGTCAGCCTCGAAGGCAATTGCTGATTTCCACCGCCTTAAACCTGTGGCACCTTGGAAGTTGAAGATGACACACGAACTGTTTGATACAGTCTTCAGTACTCCCCTTGAGAACTTTACCTCAGGACGTTGTACTCCGCCCTCATCTCCGACTCAGTCTTTTGCAGATCTGGAATCTCCACTCTAGAAGGGGGGTAATGTTATGACCCTCGTTAAACTCCCTTTCTTTTTCTTACATGATAGATATTTTCCCAGTCACATGACTTGATATTCATCACATGACACATCACGTGACATCACATGACATAGCTTACATAGAAAGGTACGTCATAGATCTAGACCATGACATCATAGCACATGCCTTACACATGTATGGGAACTCTCTCATGACCATGAGACCACTATAGCCTTATATAGTTTACATTACAAAATACTTATCATAATAGTGCCAGCCCTCATGTGGTCTGTGTGCCGACTGTTGTCATATATATAGTGAATGCAGACGACCAGCAGACCTCAGTCTGTTCTGGTTAGATCCCCACTAGCCTATACAGGTCCCCTTTTGTCTGAACTTGTCAAAGTGCCATAGCTCATGCTATTGGTTGCTTTCAATTGCTCAATGAAGTAATTGCAATTATCCCAATACATTTTATTATTATATCAAAATGACCTTGTTTATTTATTTATTATTT